>JAJPUD010016644.1:0-14984 GCA_023553655.1 Myrmecobius fasciatus
CTCCTGGCCTTATATTACATGTGAGTTTTATTGCATCATGATCTGAACAGGATGCAATAAAACTCACATGTAATATAAGGCCAGGAGAAAACAGACCAAAAGGTAATTGGAAAGTAAATAATCTAATCCTGAAGAATGAATGGGTGAAAGAGCAAATTATAGACACAATCAATAATTTTATTCAGGAGAATGACAATAATGAGACAACATACCAAAATTTGTGGGACATGGCCAAAGTGGGAATAAGGGGTAATTTTATATCTCTACATGCTTACTTGCATAAAACAGAGAAAAAGAAGAAAGAAGATGAACTGGGCTTATAATTAAAAAATGCTAGAAAAAGACCAAATTAAAAACCCTCAATTAAATACCAAATTGGAAATTCTGAAAATAAAAGGGGAGATTAATAAAATTGAAAATAAAACTATTGAATTAATAAATAAAAGTAAGAGTTGGTTTTATGAAAAATCCAACAAAATAGATAAGCCTTTAGTTAATTTGATTAGAAAAAGGAAAGAGGAAAATCAAATTGTTAGTCTCAAACATGATAAGGGAGAACTTTCCTCCAATGAAGAGGAACTTATAGTAATAATTAGGAGTTTCTTTGCCCAACTTTATGCCAATAAATTTGATAATGTAAATGAAATGGAGGAATATCTACAAAAATATAGATTGCCCAGATTAACAGAAGAGGAAATAAATTATTTAAATAGCCACATTTTGGAAAAAGAAATAGAACAAGCTATGAATCAACTCCCTAAGAAAAAATCTCCAGGGCCAGATGGATTTACATGTGAATTCTACCAAACATTCAAAGAACAATTAATCCCAATATTTATCAATTATTGGGAAAAAAAGGAGAAGAAGGTGTACTACGAAATTCCTTCTATGACACAGATATGGTGCTGATAGCTAAACCAGCAAGGGAGAAAACTGAGAAAGAAAAGTGTAGACCCATTTCCCTAATGAATATTGATGCAAAAATTTTAAATAAGATTTTAGCAACAAGATTACAGAAAGTTATCTCCAGGATAATACACCATGACTAAGTAGGATTTATACCAGGAATTCAGGGCTGGTTCAATATTAGGAAATTTATTAGCATAATCAAATATATTAATAACCAAATTAACAAAAATCATATGATTATCTCAATAGATTCAGAAACAGCCTTTAATAAAATCCAACGCCCATTCCTACTAAAAACACTGGAGAGTATAGGATTAAATGGGTTTTTCCTCAAAATGATTAGTAGTATCTACTTAAAACCATCAGCAAGTATCTTATGTAATGGAGTCAAAATAGAACCATTCCCAATAAGATCAGGAGTGAAACAAGGCTGCCCACTGTCACCATTACTATTTAATATTGTATTAGAAATGTTAGCTTTAGCAATAAGAGAAGAAAAAGAGATAAAAGGAATCAGAGTAGGTAATGAAGAAACCAAATTATCACTCTTTGCAGATGACAAGATGGTATACTTAGAGAATCTTAGAGACTCAACTAAAAAACTACTAGTAACAATTCACAACATTAGTAAAGTTGCAGGATACAAAATAAATCCACAGAAAACAGCAGCATTTTTATATATTACCAATAATGTTCAGCAGCAAGTGATACAAAAAGAAATTCCATTCAAAATAATTGTTGATAGTATAAAATATTTGTGAATCTATCTGCCAAGGGAAAGTCAGGAACTATGTGAACTAAAGTACAAAACACTTTCCACACAAATAAAATCAGACCTAGTCAATTATAAAAACATAAAAGGCTTATGGGCAGGTCGAGCAAATATAATAAAAATGATAATACTACCCAAACTAATTTACTTATTTGGTGCCATACTAATCAAACTCCCAGGAAATTATTTTTCAGATTTAGAAAAAAATAGTAGCAAAATTCATTTGGAAGAACAAAAGATCAAGAGTTTCAAGAGAATTAATGAAACAAAGAAAAGGTTGATGATGTTGGATTTGGTGTACCTGATCTAAAATTATATTACAAATCAGCGGTCATCAAAACCATTTTGTACTGGCTAAGAAATAAAGTAGTCGATCAGTGGCAGAGTATGGAATCACAGGACAAACAACTATAGCAATATAGTGTTTCATAAACCCAAAGACCCCAGCTTTTGGGATAGGTACTCACTATTTGACAAAAAATTAGAAACTAGTGTGGAAGAAATTAGGGCTTGACCCACGTCTAACACCACATACCAAGATAAGATCTATATGGATTCTTGATCTGGATATGAAAGGTGATATTATAAGTAAATTAGAGGAACGTAATATAGCTTACTTCTCAGCCCTGTGGAGATGCAATAAATTTATGTCCAAAGAAGAACTGGAACTCTTAATTGAACACCACATAGATAACTTTGACTATATTAAGTTAAAAAGTTTCTGTTCAAACAAAACCAATGCAGTCAAGATTAGGAGGGAAGCAATAAATTGGGAAAACATCTTTACATTTAAGGGTTCTGATAAAGGTCTCATCTCTAAAATATATAGAGAATTGTCTCATATTTATAAGAATTCAAGCCATTCTGCAATTGATAAATGGTCAAAGAATATGAACAAACAATTTTCAGAGGATGAAATTAAAACTATTTTTAGTCATATGAAAAGGTGCTCCAAATCACTATTGATCAGAGAAATGCAAATTTATTCAACTCTGAGGTACCACTACACACCTGTCTGATTGGTTAAAATGACAGGAAAAGATAATGATGAATGTTGGATGGGATTTGGGAAGATTGGGACACTGATGCATTGTTGGTGAAATGGTGAACGGATCCAACCATTCTGCAGAGCAATTTGGAGTTGCTCAAAAAGTTATCAAATTGTGCATACCTTTTGACCCAGCAGCATTTCTATGGGGCTCATATCCCAAAGAAATCATAAAGGAAGGAAAGGGCCCTACATGGGCAAGAATGTTTGTGGCAGCCCTTTTTGTAGTGGCTAGAAACTGGAAACTGAATGGATGCCCATCAATTGGAGAATGGCTGAATAAATTACGGTATATGAATGTTACGGAATATTATTGTTCTTTGAGAACTGACCAGCAGGACAATTTCAGAGAGGCCTGTAGAGACTTGCATGAACTGATGCTGAGTGAAATGAGCAGAACCAGGAGATCATTATACACGGCAACAACAATAATGTATGATGATCAACTCTGATGAACATGGCTGTCTTCAACAATAAAATGTTCCAAACCAATTCCAATTGTTCAGTCAAGAAAGCTATATACCCCCAGAGAGAGGGATGTGAAACATGGACAACATAAAATTTTCATGCTCTCGATTGATGTTTGCTTACATTGTATTTCCTTTATATGATATTCCTCTCTTGTAGATACGATTTTTCTTGCACAACAATGATGAGTGTGGAAACATGTATACACATATTCAATTTGTCAAGTATTTTATCATAAATAACATGTAGTGGATATCCTGCCATCTAGGGGAGGGACGGGGACTGGGGTGGTGATTGGGGGGAGGAAATTTGTAACAGAAATCTTTGTAAGGGTTAATGTTGAAGAATTACCCATACATATATTTTGCAAAAAAAATTAAATTAAAAAAAAGAATTATAGAGTCATGCAATCTTGAAATTGCAAAAGATTTGAATATCCATGTGATCTAATCCATACTGGAAAGAAATTAATCAACACTATAGTAAACATATATAAGTAGGGGTATATTGATAAATATTTACAACTGTCTTTCAAACAGGAAAACAAACAATCAAACAAACATATACAAAACAAATTTTTAAGTACAGTCTTCATTAATAGGATTTTTCCCTATCATTTTCTTAGTCCCATTCAATCATGTCATGATTTGTAATATTTGTTGATTTCTGAAATATAAATGCTTATAAAGACAATCTAATAATCAGCTTTCATGAACAAGTAAGTACTAGTGTTAGCACACCATTCTGGGTTTAAAAACTACCAGTGAGGGCCTAATCCATTTATTTTTGAGAGCTCTAAATATTAGGAAAATTTTCCTCATGAATACTAAATTTGTTTCTTTGCTACTCTTAATTTTTGCAGTTAGTTCTTCCTCTAAAAACAAATCAATCTATATAGATGTTTAATTATACCTCAAATGAATATCATTTTTCCCCACATCAATCATCTTTCCATCTCAAACACCACCCCCATTTGTAGATCTCTTCTATGAATTTCAAATGATCAGTGAAAGGACAATTACAGTGGGGATCTTCTTTTGAATACATATGCCTCATCGTGGCATGTAGCCCACTCAATAGATGGCATCCATATTATACTTGTGGGATCCACTAATCTAATGCTATACTTATAGATCAGATCATATCTTGGATCTCAAAAATTAAAAAAAAATAATAAAAAATGATATAAGTCCCACCTTCCCCCCTCTTTTAAAAAACACAGACTTACAAAATAGCAAATATAGGCCAAACTTCATTTAAATCAATATTATCATTTTTTAAAGTAAGAAAAATCTCCATTTGTACTCATTTGCAGTCAATATTCTCACTCTCTTCTCCAGCAAAATTTTAACAATTCAATAAATTCAAACAAAATGCTCCAGGTTAATTATAGTGTCTTAAGTCTTAGACTTACTTTGGAGAAAATCCACACAGCCTACAGAACCCATTAAGAACAAGTTCTGTGTTGACTAGTTCCTATTTGTCTTTACCTTTGATGTAGTTCAGGTACTTTACTACTTAATCCAGTAAGTAAATGTTGTCCAAAGACTCTTCTGTTGAGATCAGGAAGTTTGGTCCAGAAATTTCTATACTCATTAAATAATATTTCTTTTCCACAATATTCCCTGGAAAAACAATATTCCTTGCAAGAGTACCCAGGTTTCTAAGGCTTCCCTCCAGATATCTGAGTACAGAAAATAAATCTACAGAAACATGTGTTTCTGATTGATTTCCCTTTGTTTGTCCTTACAACTCTTCCTCTTTGGTGCTTTTCTGGTTCTGCTTTTCCTTTTAAAGAGCAAGACTAAATGTGGAAGCCAAGTATATAAACTTATAGTAAATCTATTGTTCCTTCTCAAAATTATATAAATAGTAAAACAAGAGAAAGGTAAAATAATCGCTAATTTTGAAATAAGCATAAAGTTATCAAAAACAGGGCTTCCAAATTTGTTCCAATGTGATATATGGTTAATATGGGGTAATATTAATGCCAGAACAAAGTCTCCATCATTTGGGTAAAGACAGACTATTGGAGATTAAAGGAATTAGAGTAGGTAATGAGGAAACCAAATTATCCCTCTTTGCAGATGACATGATGACTTAGAGAACACTAGAGACTCAACTAAAAAGTTATTAGAAACAATCCACAACTTTAGCAAAGTTGCAGGATAAAAAATAAATTCACATAAATCAGCAGCATTTTTATATATTACCAACAAAGTTCAGCAGCAAGATATACAAAAAGAAATTCAATTCAAAATAACTGTTGATAGTATAAAATATTTGGGAATCTGTTTGCCAAGGAAAAGTCAGGAACTATATGAACTAAACTATAAAAGACTTGCCACACAAATAAAGTCAGACCTAGTCAATTGGAAAAACATCAAGTGTTCATGGTTAGGCCAAGCGAATATAATAAAAATGATAATACTACCCAAACTAATTTACTTATTTAGTGCCATACCAATCAAACTCCCAAGAAATTACTTTACAGATCTAGAAAAAAGAATAGCAAAATTTATTTGGAAGAACAAAAGGTCAAGAATTTCAAGGGAATTAATGGAAAAAAAAAGGCTAATGAAGGTGGCCTTGCTGTACTAGATCGAAAGCTATATTATAAAGCAGCAGTCATCAAAACTATTTGGTACTGGATAAGAAATAGAATAGTCGATCAGTGGCATAGGATAGTGTCACAAGAGAAACTAGGCAATAATTATAGCAATTTAGTGTTGGATAAACCCAAAGACCCCAGCTTTTGGGATAAGTATTCACTATTTGGCAAAAACTGCTGGGAAAATTGGAAACTAGTATAGAAGAAATGAGGGCTTGACCCACACCTAACACCACATACCAAGATAAGATCTAAATGGGTTCATGATTTGGTAAAGAGTAATATTATAAGCAAATTAGAGGAACATAGGATAGTTTACCTCTCAGACCTCTGGAGATAGAATAAATTTATGTCCAAAGAAGAACTGGAACTCTAAATTGAACACCAGATAGATAATTTTGACTATATTAAGTTAAAAAGGTTTTGTACAAACAAAACTAATGCAGACAAGATTAGGAGGGACGCAATAAATTGGGAAATCATCTTTATATGTAAGGGTTCTGATAAAGGTCTCATCTCTAAAATATGTAGAGATTTGTTTCATATTTATGAGAATTCAATCCATTCTGCAATCGATAAATGGTCAAAGGATATGAACAGACAGTTTTCAGATGATGAAATTAAAACTATTTCTAGTAATATGAAAAGGTGCTCCAAATCACTATTGATCAGAGAAATGCAAATTAAGACAACTCTGAGGTACCACTACACACCTGTCAGATTGGCTAAAATGACATGAAATGATTATGATGAATGTTGATTATGATGTGGGAAAACTGGTTCACTGATACATTGTTGGTGGAACTGTGAACGGATCCAGCCATTCGGGAGAGCAATTTGCAGCTATGCTCAAAAGGTTATCAAACTGTGCATACTCTTTGACCTAGTAGTATTTCTATTGGGCTTATTTACCAAAGAGATCTTAAAGAAAGGAAAGGGACCCACATGTGCAAGAATGTTTGTGGCAGCCTTTTTTGTAGTGGCTAGAAACTGGAAACTGAATGGATACCCATCAATTGGAGAGTAGCTGAATAAATTATGGTATATGAATGTTACGGAATATTATTGTTCTATAAGAAATGACCAGCAAGATGATTTCAGAGAGACTTGGAGAGACTTGCATGATTCAAGGCTTTGTGAAGTGAGCAGAACCAGGATATCATTATATAGGGCAACAACAATACTATATGCTGATCTATTCTGATGGACATGGCTCTCTTCAACAATGAAATGTTTCAAACCAGTTCCAATCTTCTGTAAAAAGAGCTATATACACCCAGAGAGAGATATATGAAATGTGGACCACAACATAACAGTTTCCTGCTTTCTGTTGATGTTTGCTTGCATTGTGTTTCCTTTCTCAGATTTTTTTCCTTGTAAATATGATTTTTCTTGCACAACAAAGATAAATGTGGAAATATGTATACATATATGCAATTCAATTTGTCAAGTATTTTAACATAATTAACATGTAATGGATATCCTGCCATCTAGGGGAGGGTTGGGGACTGGGTGGGGTGGAAATTTGTAACAAAGCTTTGAAATGGTTAATGTTGAAGAATTACCCATACATATGTTTTGTAAATAAAAAACTTCAATAAAGGAAAAAAAATACAGACTTTTGTAGTTTATATGGTTAGTTTCCAACCCAAACCCAAGATAAATTTTAATAATACTATATATTTCATCACAACAATGGACAATTGTCAATATGTAGTAGAATAAAAATAGGGGAATAGATGGGACTGATAATGGCCTCTGAATTAATGTGATCTGTGTAAAGTAGTATTTCTTTTTTGTCATTTTATCCCCAGTGCTTTGTAGAGTGTTTGGCCCACAGTAAATTCCTAACATATATATTAATTGGGATTTTATGAATATACAGAAAGTGTTAGTGTAATATATTGTGAATAGGAACAAGGTGTCTAGAAAATAACAGGGACCTTGGCTTTCAGTGAAGTAGCTTAGGAGGCAGGGGAGAGGAAGCACTGAGAAAGTCATTTACAGATAGTAAAAGGAAATGTTAAAAGAGAAGGGGTCACATACACTGAGAATATAATCATGAAATGCACAGTCTATAGAAGAGACAGGTATTTGGACAGCCATATTCATGTGCAGGCCCAATTTAAAGGAACACACAATGTTTAACAATTGTAGAGACACCCCACACAATCAAGGGCTGATTAGATGCTTTCAAATGAGCATTGCTTGTGGATTTTAGTACATAGAGAATGACTTGGGACTTTACTCTTATTATTTTTGTAATACAATTGTGCTCTTCCTTTCCCTAAGACACACGAGAAAATTGGATACATGGTGATGTGCAGTAAATAAGAATTACTAGGCTAAAAAAGTAGTGCTGCATAAATGTAATGTTACTTTTAGTTTTGAATCATTAGGTGAAAGAAGGGAAACAAAATCATCCCAGCAGCAGAAAGAAAACATATCAGTCAATTGAACCAAAGTTAGCTGACTACTGGAATATAAGAATAACTTGTCCTTTTCTTTGAAAGTAAAGATTATGAAGGCAGACTTTGAAATGAAAATTCATACTCATTCAAGGCATTTTCAGAATCAGGGGTACATAGTGGAAATATGGGTCTGGAACTTTAAAACTATGAATAAACAAATAAATAAATAAATAAACAATTTTTGGTTTTGCAAGCTGTACATTCAAGATCTTTTAGAAACGATCACATAGAAAAATAAAAAAAGCAAAAATCACAAAAACTGATGCATAACAAAGGAATTGTGCTTTATCACTGTACACCTTTAATCTCTGTCTCTCTCTCTCTTTTCAGATTGCCATTTTCTCTTTGGAAATTTCCTTTTGTTTTGATAAAATCTTAAAATGCAAAGTCATTTAATCCAGTCATCTGAAGAATAAAACAAGCTTTTTTAGGGCCATCAAAACATCTTATTCTTTCTTTAATGACTCTTAAGTATGCCTTTCCTGTTTTGGGCTGCCTTCCAAATGGTACTAAAATAGAATTGCAGTTGCACAATAAACAAGAGTTGCTAATTGTCAATTTTGTAGGGTTTCTTTTTTAAAAAAGTAGTATCACTCTGAGATGTATTTTGATGGAAGTTTTTCTCAATTCATCATGCTGTTTCCGATAACTTGGAACTCTTTCATTTTGCTTATTCATTTGAATTTTCACATTTTTAAATGCTGTAGATGTTTTTTTTTTTTTTTTTGGTCTTTTGTTCTCTTTTCCCCTCATTAACACATTTTCTTTATTTCAAGCCTTTTCCCTTAAGAACTTTAAGATGTCTAAAGTTGGAGAATATAAATTGAAAATATTTCCCATAGTAATCACTGGTTTCAATCATTGTTATCTTTCTCAAAGTCATGATTATAATTGAGTAACTATAATGGCATGATGTCCTTCCTAGAGAAGAGATGCCATTGATTCAGTGCTAATAGGGTGTTTCATTCCTGTTTCTTGTAATCATGGTAGATTTGCATTGAACCATTCTTACTCTCTTTATCCTGTGTGACTAATAAAACACATTCAGGGGGGCGGAGCCAAGATGGCAAACTGCGGACAGCTTTCTCTGTGAACTCCCTCCGACATTCCCCCAACCCAGACAAAGCAAGCCTTAAAACTGGTTTCCGAGTGAGGTCCTCGCCAAGCATTTGGACTACAACGCACTTCTATAAAAGATCTACCTTGAAAGAACTCCGGAGAAGATTAGCCTCAGGGGAAATCGGCCGCTGGTCACGATCGGACTCCAGCCGGGGCAGAAGTCAGGGCTGCGATAGAGGGGCGGATTTTGGGCACCCAGGAAGCCCCTGGGAGACGCCTGGACCACTTTGCTCTGCTTGCAGGCAGGTGCTTTGGCAGATCTGCCTTTGGAAGGGGGTGGATGAGAACAGCTGAAAACGTGGTCCTGGTGCGAATCTAGCCCGACCAGCCTCAGACCGGAAGTCAACTCGGCAAACTGCCCCAGGGCAAATATAAATTGTTGCAGTTTTCTCGGCTTTTGACCAATATCCCAACTTTAAATCATGAGCAAGAAGCAGAAGAGAGCTCTCACCATAGAAAGCTTTTACGGAGAAAAAATAGAACAGTCCCCATATCCTGACATTATGAAAACAATCCCAGATGAAGCCACAAAGGCAGACTTAAGTTGGTCTCCCTTTCAGAAGGCTTACCTGGATGATTGCATTAAGAATCTCAAAAGAGAGCTAGAAGAAGAATGAGGAAATAAATTGAGATCAGGGCAACAGAAATATCAAAAACTGGAAAATAGGACTGGTGAATTGGAAAAAGAAAACAGTTCACTGAAAAACAAAATTGGTGAAGTGGAAAAAATCACCAATTCACTGGAAAATAAAAATGGTGAACTGAAAAACAAAATTGGTTAATTGGAAAAAGACAACAATTCACTGAAAAACAGAATTGGTGAATTGGAAAAAGACAACAATTCACTGAAAAATAAAACTGGCAAAATGGAAAAAGAATGCATTGAATCCAGAAATTCAATTGGCCAGCTACAAAAGGAGCTAAAAAAGATAACTGAAGGAAATAATACTCTAAAAATTAAAATTGAACAAATAGAAGTAAATGACTCAATAAGACTTCAAGAATCAGTTAAACAAAAACAAAAAAATGAAAAAATAGAAGAAAATATGAAATATCTCCTAGGAAAAACACATTCATTAGATGGCCAGGTTTACCCATATAGTAAATTTCAGGAAAACAGGAAAACTAGCAGATTATACAAAACCACGTAAGTACACTTCCTAGTGATTGTTATGTCTACATAGTCAAACCAACATTTTAAAATTTGAACTACATGAGACCTGAGATTGCATGATCTTTTAAAGTGTAGTTATAGTTTTAAAAAATACTATTAAATTGAAAATAGCCTATGGTTACTGCAATAGGTTTTATAAAAAGATAAAATTTAGGCTTTACAGATATGTCAAACAATGTAATTGGATTAATTGTTTATGTTCTCTAACATAGTTTGAGTATGAAGGCCTGACACACATAGCAATCAGAGAGATCCCTGAATTTTGTAGCTGGCAGTGGGCAGAACATAAAAGGTACAAGAAACAAATAATTCAGTTACATACTAGAAGGAAAATTCAATGTGTTTTAATTCTTCACTATAAATTAATCCTTTTCACAAAATTTGGATTGAGACAACAATACACATATAAATTTAGATTTTTTTCCTTAAAAACTATTGATAGAATATAAATGTGAAGTTAGAAGCAAAATGGCAGAGAAAGAGCAGGGATTTATCTGAATTTTATTTAAAACCTTTTCAGATACCTTTAATTAATTACATTAAAAACATTTTAAAGATTTGGGAAACCACAAAAAGACAAGGCAAACAATTTTCGAGCCCAAGGCAGCTTGACAATGCCAGCAGGAAGGGTCTGTTGTTGCACCAGGGTAAGACTAGAGTACAATATAAAAGCACAGGCCACAACCAGAGCAAATGGGGTCCCAACAAAAAATGAAAAGCCCTTAAGCCCTCTCAATTAGTGACAGTAGTGGTGATTTCCAGACCTCTCAGTCCACAGACTCTAAAATCACGTTAGAAGGTCAGGAAAAAAGTTTATCACCCCTGGGTAAAAGTGGAGCATAGTCCTAGTGCCAGCAAACCACTGGCAGGCTTAGGAGCTCAGAATCAGCAGTGGCAGCAGTAACTTTTGGAGTATTCATTTCTATATTGTAAGGGGGTTGAACAACTGGTCAGATGATAGATCTCTCTTTGCTAGCACTGAGGTAGAAATTGGTAACTTTGTCTATACTCAAATTTGGGTCACAGTCCTAGGGTGTCAGTCCAAGGGTGAAGAGGAACGCTAGCACACTGGAACTTTCAGCCACAGTGGAATGGGGTTCTTTCTCTCAGATCCAGAGAGGAACAAAGTGCTGCTCATGGAAAGTCATAGCACAGCCCAGGAGAGCAGTAAACATACCTTCTTTTAGTTTATAAAAGTTTGTAATGTAATGCTCAGGGAGAAACTGAGGCAGTATCACACAGTGGAAATTAGGTAATGCTTTATTGATATTAATTGAGAGTTCAGAATCCATAGCTATGGATCAGAACTGGTGGGACTCATGTCTCAAAGCATGCAGTCCAGGCCAGAGACTAAGACTGACAACCATGTCAGCCAACTGAATAGTACAAAATATTACTCAGCAACCCCATCAAGGGACTTCAAATATTATATAAGGTTCCATAGTTCAGGGAGACAAAGAACTCATGGGAACAGCTGAGCACGTCTTGTGTCCAAGGAAACCATAAATTCAGTTCGGGCAGGTAAGGAGTAGGATGACAGAACTGGGAGAACACAGAAAGTCAGTCATACAGATAAGGGGGATGTCAAGGCTAGCCACCTGGAGGTTTCATAACTCCTTTGGAATGTGAGTCCAATTATTTCTAAGGTCAGGAAGTGGGGATTGCTCTTCTGGGACAGAGCAATTAAGGGATACTGAAACAGCAACTGAGGGAAACTGAGACAGGGAACTGACACTGGCACAACAGTAAGAACTGGAAACTTTCAGATCTCTAGAGTATTCTTTGAAAAGAACACAAAACCCCTAGTTTTGGAACATTGCACCTCTCTCTAACCTGGAAACAGAATCCTACTTTAACAAAGAGTTAAAAGTTAATTAATGAACTGGGGGGGGGGAATGAGAAAACAACAGAAAAAGGATTCTGATTATAGAAATTTACTACATTGAAAAGGGAGATTCAAACACATACTCAAATGTCAAAACTCCTGCATACAAAAATCCAAGAAAAATGAAAACTGGTTTCAGGTCATTGAAGAGCTCAAAGGAAATTTTCAAAATCTATTAAGAGGAACAATTGGGAAGAGAAATGAGAGTAAGGAAAAGAAAATACAAAAAATCACTGAGGTAAAGAATGCTTTAAGAAGCAAAATTGGCCAAATGGAAAAAAGTATTACAAAAATTCACTGAAAAAATATATTTTTTAAAAATTATATTTGAGCAAATAAAAGGTAATGATGATAAGAAATCAAGAAACAATAAAATCAAATCAAAAGAATAAAAAAATGGAAGGCATTGTGAACTATTTGTTTTATTTTATTTTTTTTTCATCTTTTTTTTATTAAAGCTTTTTATTTGTAGAACATAGGTATGGGTAGTTCCCCAACATTGATCTTTACAAAGCTTTCCATTACAAATTTTACCCCCAGTCCCCTCCCCTCCCCTATATGGCAGGAAGTCCATTACATGCTAATAATGTTGAAATGCTTGAGAAGTTATGCAGGAAAAATCCTATCTACAAGAAAAAAAAAGAATCAGAGAAAGGCAATACAATGCAAACAAATGTCAGTAGAGATCATGAAAATGTTACATTATGGTCCATATTTCATTTCCCTCTCTCTGGGTGTATATGGTTTTCTTCAGTGAACAATTGGAACTGGTTTGAGACAATTCTTTGTTGCAGAGAGCCATGTCCATCAGAATTGATCATCATGTAATACTGTTGTTGCTGTGTATGAAGATCTCCTGGTTCTGGTCGTTTCACTCAGCATCAGTTCATACAAGTCTCTCCAGGCCTCTCTGAAATCGTCCTGCTGGTCGTTTCTTACAGAGCAATAATATTCCATAACATTCATATACCATAATTTATTCAGCCACTCTCCAATTGATGGGCATCCCTTCAGTTTCCAGTTTCTAGCCACCACAAAAAGTACTGCCACAAACATTCTTGCACATGTGGGGCCCTTTCCCTCCTCTAAGATCTCTTTGGGATATAGGCCCAGTAGAAACACTGCTGGGTCAAAGGGTATGCACAGTTTGACAACTTTTTGGGCATAGTTCCAAGTTGCTCTCCAGAATGGTTGGATCCGTTCACAGTTCCACCAACAATGTATCAGTGTCCCAGTTTTCCCACATCCCCTCCAACATTCGTCGTTATCTTTTCCTGTCATTTTAGCCAATCTGACAGGTGTGTAGTGGTATCTCAGAGTTGTCTTAATTTGCATTTCTCTGATGTGATTTGGAGCAACTTTTCATATGACTAGAGATGGTTTTAATTTCATCATCTGAAAATTGTCTGTTCATATCCCTTGACCACTTATCTATTGAAGAGTGGCTTGAATTCTTATATATATGAGACAATTCTCTATAAATTTTAGAAATGAGGCCTTTACCAGAACCATTAAATGTAAAGATGATTTCTCAATTTGATGCTTCCCTCCTAATCTTGTCTGCATTTGTTTTGTTTGTACAGAAACTTTTTAACTTAAAATAATCAAAATTATCCATCTGGTGTTCAATTAGGAGTTCCAGGTCTTCTTTGGACATAAATTTATTCCATCTCCACAGGCCTGAGAGATAAATTATATTACGTTCCTCTAACTTGCTTACAAAGTCCCTCTTTATATCTAGATCATGAACCCATTTAGATCTTATCTTGGTATGTGGTGTTAGGTATGGGTCAAGCCCTAATTTCTTCCACACTAGTTTCCAATTTTCCCAGCAGTTTTTGCCAAATAGTGAGTATTTATCCCAAAAGCTGGGGTCTTTGGGTTTTTCGAATACTAAATTGTTAAGGTTATTGCCTAGATTGTCCTGATATCCTATACTGTGCCACTGATCAACTGCTCTATTTCTTAGCCAGTACCAAACGGTTTTGATGACCGCTGCTTTATAATATAGTTTTAGATCTGGTACAGCAAGGCCACCTTCATCTGCCTTTTTTTTTTTTTCATTAATCCCCTTGAAATCCTTAACCTTTTGTTCTTCCAAATGAACTTTGCTACTATTTTTTCTAGATCTGTAAAATATTTTCTTGGGAGTTTGATTGGTATGGCACTAAATAAGTAGATTAGTTTGGGTAGTATTGTCATTTTTATTATGTTCGCTCTGCCTACCCATGAGCACTTAATATTTTTCCAATTGATTAGGTCTGAATTTATTTGTGTGGAAAGTGTTTTGTAATTTAGTTCGTATAGTTTCTGACTTTTCCTTGGCAGATAGATTCCCAAATATTTTATCCTATCATCTGCTATTTGGAATGGAATTTCTTTTTGTATCTCCTGCTGCTGAACTTTGTTGGTAATATATAAGAATGCTGATGATTTATGTGGATTAATTTTGAATCCTGCAACTTTGCTAAAGTTGTGAATTATTTCTAGTAGTTTTTTAGTTGAGTCTCTAGGGTTCTCTAAGTAT
>JAJPUD010016644.1:19984-33446 GCA_023553655.1 Myrmecobius fasciatus
CAAGTAAGCATCTAGAGATATAAAATTGCCCCTTATAACAGCTTTGGCCGTATCCCACAAATTTTGGTATGTTGTCTCCTTATTGTCATTCTCCTGGATGAAATTATTGATTGTGTCTATGATTTGCTCTTTCACCCATTCATTCTTCAGGATTAGATTATTTAACTTCCAATTACCTTTTGGTTTATTTTCTCCTGCACTTATATTGCATGTGAATTTTATTGCATCATGATCTGAAAAGGATGCATTTGCTATTTCTGCCTTTCTACATTTGATTTTAAGGTTTTTATGCCCTAACACATGGTCAATTTTTGTATATGTTCCATGGAATGCTGAGAAAAAAGTTAACTTTCTACTGTCTCCATTCAACTTTCTCCATAGATCTATCATATCTAAATTTTCTAACAATTGGTTTATCTCCCTAGTTTCTTTCTTGTTTATTTTGTAGTTTGATTTATCTAATTCTGAGAGAGCAAGGTTGAGATCCCCCACTAGTATCGTTTGGCTGTCTATTTCTTCTTGCATCTCTCTTAATTTCTCCCCTAGGAATTTGTGTGCTATTGCACTTGGTGCATATATATTTAATATAGATATTGCTACATTATCTATGGTACCCTTTAATAAAATATAATTTCCTTCCTTATCTCTTTTGATTAGATCTATCTTGGCTTTTACTTCATCTGAGATAAGTATTGCTACCCCTGCTTTTTTTTGTTCACCTGAAGCATAATATTTTCTGCTCCAGCCGTTTACCTTCATTCTATATGTGTCACTATGTTTTAAATGTGTTTCTTGTAGACAACATATTGTGGGATTCTGGTTTTTAATCCAGTCTGCTATCCGCTTCTGCTTTATGGGAGAGTTCATCCCATTCACATTCACAGTTAGAATAACTAATTCTTTATTTCCTGCCATCTTATTTACCCAAGTTATGTTTTCCCCTTTCCTTTCCCCTTTCTCCCTTCCCCCCTCCTCAGTACTTTGCTTTTGATGACCCCTCCCCCAAACAATACTCCCCTTTCCTTTCCCCTTTTTCCCTTCCCCCCTCCTCAGTACTTTGCTTTTGATGACCCCCTCCCCCAAACAATACTTCACCCTTTAGATCCCCTCCCCCTGTTTTTATTACTTATCCCTGATTCTTCTATTTTCCCTTCTATTAGTTTGTCCCTTACTTTTCCTCCTTTTCCTCCCATTTCCCTCTAGCAACAGACAAGTTTCTATGTGAAATCAAATGTCTGATATACACCTTTAGAGCCCAACCTGATGAGAGTAAGATTTACACAGTGCTCATCTCCCTCCCCTCTTTCTCTCAATTATATTAGGTTTTCTTTGCCTCTTCAAGTGATTTTACCTTGTTTTTACCTCCTTTTTTTTTAGATCTTATTTTACCACTTTTTCACTCTTTTCCCTAGTATGACAACATTTTCCCCTCTATTTCTCTTTTTCATATTATCAAAGTAATATCGAGTTAATTATACCCCCAAACTTTGAGTATCTCCCTAGTAGAAATAAAGTTCTCAAGAGACCTTTCCTTTTTACCTTTTTATGCATCTCTTGAGTTCTGTGTTTGGGTGTCGAATTTTTTGTTCAGATCCAGTCTTTTCATTAGAAATAGGTGAAATTCACCTATATCATTGAATCACCATCTTCTTCCCTGGAGGATAATGCTCATTCTAGCTCGATAGGTCATTCTTGGCTGTAATCCAAGTTCCTTTGCCCTTCGGAATATCTGGTTCCATGCCCTTCGATCCTTCAGTGTGGAAGCTGACAAATCCTGTGTGATTCTAATTATTGAACCTTGGTATTTGAATTGTTTCTTTCTAGCTGCCAGCAGAATCTGTTCCTTGGTGCTATAGTTCTGAAATTTAGCCACGATATTCCTTGGGGTCTTAATTTTGGGGTCTCTTTCAGGAGGTGATCGGTGAATTCTTTCAATGGTGATTTTGCCCTTTGATTCTACAATCTCAGGGCAGTTTTCTTTCAGGATTTCCTGGAAGATAGTGTTTAGATTCTTTTTCTCACCATGGCTTTCAGGAAATCCAATAATTCTTAGATTGTCTCTCCTAGATCTATTTTCCAAGTCAGTTATTTTTCCTAGGAGATATTTCATATTTTCTTCTAATTTTTTCATTTTTTTGTTTTTGTTTGACTGATTCTTGAAGTCTTATTGAGTCATTCACTTGCATTTGTTCAATTCTTATTTTTAAAGTGTTGTTTTCTTCAGTTACCTTTTTTAAGTTCCTTTTGTAACTGGCCAATTTGTTCACTGCACTCTTTTTCCACTTCACTAATTTTATTTTTTAATAAATTGGTGTCTTTTTCATATCTCTTTTGCAGGGCATCATATCCTTCTTGCACTGATTTCAGTTTATTTTCCCATTTATCCTCCAGCTCTCTTTTGAGGTTCTTTATGCAGTCTTCCAGAAAGGCCTTTTGAAAATGGGACCAGTGATGGTCCTGGCTGATGTTCTCTGGATTTTTGTCTAAAGGAACCTCTGGCTCTGGGGTTGTTTCTTTGCCTTGATAAAAGCTGTCTATGGTGAGAACTCTCTTTTGCTTCTTCATCATTTTTTTTTTAGACAGAGTGGATATCTCTTTAAGGAAGGGAAAAAAAAGCGGCGGCTGCAAAAACTTTGCCCTGGGGCACTTCGGCAAGTTGACTTAAGGTTCTGGGCCGGTGGGGGCTAGGACTAAGTCCGAATTACTCCTTAAACAAGGCAAGTCTGCCAGAACACCTGTCCCCAATCAGGGCAGAGTGTCCTGAGTGCCTCAGATAAACTCCAGGTGTTTGGAATTTGGAGTTTGGAGTTTGGAATTTCTTCCACGTTGAGCTGAGCTGAGTCCCACCCTCACTTCCGGCCTGCACAGGGGTCGTCTATTTATCTCTCTGTCCGAGTCTGCCTAACGTGATATGAAGTTATCCAGAGAGCTGTGCCCAAATATTACTGAGTTCATTGACTTGAAGATCAGTTCGGAGGCTTATTTTATTGTTGATTTGAGAGAAGATCGGAGGAGAGGCAGAAAGTCACCTTTTCACTCCGCCATCTTGGCTCCGCCCCGTGAACTATCTATTTGGAAAAAAACAAACAACTGATCTGGAGAATAGATTCAGGAGGGATAATATTAAAATTATTAGACTATCTGAAAAGTATGACAAAAAAAAGAGCTGAGAAATCACCTTTCAAGAAATTACCAAGACAAATTGTCCTGATATTCTAACATGAGAGAGCAAAATAGAAGTTGAAAGAAGCTACCAATCATCTCCTGAAAGAGATCCCAAAATAAAAACTCCCAGAATACTGTAGTTGGATTCCAAATCTCCGAAGTCAAAGAAAAAATATTTCAAGTAGTCAGAAAGAAACAATTCAGTTATTGGGTAGCTACAATGATAAGAACATAAGATTTAGCTGCTTGTAAATTAGAATCAGAGACCTTGAAATATAATATTATGTAGAGCAAAGAAGCTATGATTATAAACATGCATCACTTACCCAACAAAGCTGAGTGTAATTATTCAGTGAGGAAAATGGCTATTCACTATAACAGAGGACTTTCAAACATTTTTGATAAAAAGTCCAGAAATGAATAGAAAGTTTGACTTTGTAATAGAATACTCAAGAGAAGCATTAAAAGATAATTATGAAAGGGAAATAATAATGAACTTAATAAGATTAAACTGTTTGCATTCCTGCATGGAAAGATAATTCTTATGACTCATAAGAACTTCCTCATTATTATGAAAGAATTATTTTTACCCAAAGGACATAGGTATTATTAAACCGGGAAGGGATTATATCTTTAAAAATAAAATAAATGGTGAGAGAGGGATTTACTGGGAGAAAGAGAGAGGTAGAATATCATAAATTATCTGCCATAAAAGAGGAAAGAAAAATGTTTTAGAGAAAAAGGGGAAAGGATACAAGTGAAGGTAAATGAGAGAACCTTACTCTTACCAGATTTGGCTCAAAGAAGGAATGATACATAGACTCAATTAGGTATAGACATCTATCTCACCTGTAGAGAATTGTATAAGATAATAGAGAGGAGGGCAGATTGGGAGGGGGATAGTCAGAAGAAAACACTTTCTAAAATTGATTTCTAAAAATAAAATTAGTTTTATAACCTCAATTAAAAATAAGGAAAAAAAAGAAAAAGAAATAAAACATTTTCATGTGCCCAGAATAAAAGAAAAATAAATAAATAAAACATTGTCATGTGCCCAACAGAACATCAGGGAGGATTCAAAATATGTAACAAAAAAAATCATTTCAAGAAAACACAAATAATAATGGAAGAGTTTATATTTATGACTGTGCATTTTTTCTAATTCTTTGTAAGTTAATCTTTTGTTCTATGCTATGCACTGTTTACTGTATCCTTTTTTCCCTTTTTCATCAGCCCTACTTTCCCCAAGCAGGCTACAATGAAGTGTATGTATACACACACACACAACATATATTCACACACATATCTACATATACACATACACACTTCATGTATATGCACATATAAACATATTTACACGTATGTAAATATGCAGCTAAAATCAAAACATGGCTCAATATAATGGAGATTTTTTTCTTGATTTAATTGTTGTTTAATTTTTCCAGTTCTATGACTGTTAACCCTACTATTTTTTTTCTCTAATGAATTTTTCTTCTGATTCTTGTTGTAGTGTTTGTGTATATATCTTGTTTCTTGTCCCTGCTAACTCTTCTATTTTAATTCTATTCTTTGATTTTCCTTGCTGTTACTTAACTTTCCCCTAACCACAGATATCTCCATAAAATTTTCTCCACCAATAATGGTATACATTTCCATGTGAAAAACCTAAACAATTTGTGTGTGCTGAATTCCTTGAAATTTATCTCTGATGTTGGCTCTCATATATTAAATTGTCTATTAAGTTTTAGTTTGGTTGAGACAAAGTCCTGCTGATTATTAAAACATTGTTAAATATCCATTTTTTCATTGAATATTATGTTTAATTTTACTGAATATGATAATGTTTCAACTGTCGAAATATGTATATTATTCCAGGTTCTGTGGTCTATTAATGTAGTTGCTAATAAATCACCATAATATCCTAAGTGTAGCTCCAGCACATTATTATATTTTTTTCTGTCTGTTTCTTATAAAATGTGCTCTTTGATCTGAGATTTGAAAAATTTGTCAATAATATATCTATGTGTTTTCTATATAGTATCTCTTTGAGCTGGTAGTCAGTAGATATTTTTCTAAAGATAATTTTCTTTAGTTATATCTTGCATTTTTCCCCAAGTTTCTTTTTGGTCACATCTTTCAGGTAGTCCAATTATTCACATGTTTTCTCTTCTTACTCTGTGTTCCAGATCTTTTCTTTTTCTTATAAGATGTTTCACCTTTTGTTCTATTTTTTCCATTCTTTTTATTTTGTTTTATTTCTTGGTCTCATAGCTTTCCTGGTTTCCCCTTGCCAATTCTAATTTTCAAAGATTTTTGTTATTTCTGTTTTCTTCAGAAACTTTAAGGGTCTTTTCCTAGATTTATTTATTTATTTATCTGCCTACCCATTTATTTATTTATCTGTTTATTTGTTTGTTTACTAACTAGATGAAAGAGGTTATTCTTTGTCTCAATTTCTACCTATTTTTAATCACTGAATGGGTGTGGTCTCCATAAAACTGAGGCACTCAGAATATCTAAGATCTCCCATTGCACACAGAACCATCTTCAGTTTCCCTGATATATATTTGGGCACTGGATCCAAGTTACCATGTAAGAAAGTCAGAAAAGGCCTGTTTCATTTGGCAGAGGGACAGTCTGCCCAGCCCAGATGACAGTACTGGCAGACAATGCAGGAAGCCAGGCAGGGACTCAGATTGTGGCAGTTTCTAAGCCCCTGGGAAGTTTCTGTGAGCCTCTTAGGCCACTCGGCCCTGGTTGCAGTCAGTTGTTTTGGCAGATCTGACTTTTATAAAAGGAAGATTGTAAATCACTGAGAACACTGGACCTGGCCCCGATTGCCCAGAACTGGAAGTCAATAAGCAGAACTGCCCCAGGACAAATTCAAGGAGCTATCTCTCCTTTGCTTTGAACAGACCTCAAGCTTTAAAAAATGATTAAATAACAAAAAAGAACTCTCACCATAGACAGCTTTTATGGAGAGAGAGAAGAACAGATCTCAGATCCTGAGGTGCCTAAAGGCAAAGCAACTCCAGAGGAAGTCACAAAGGCAGACATGACCTAGTCCCCATTTCACAAAACTTTCCTGGAAGACTGCATAAGAATCTCAAAAGAGAGTTAGATGAAAAATGGGGAAATGAAATGAGATCATGGCAAGAAGGAATGGAAAAAGCATATAATGCCCTACAAAGAGAAATGAAGAAGACACTAATTCACTGAAAAACAAAATTGTTGAAATGGAAAAAGTATGCAATGAAGAAATTGGCCAATTACAAAAGGAGCTAAAAAAGATAACTTTTTAAATAATACACAAAACATTAGTGTATTATTAGTACACTATAAAAATATAATGATAATACACTAAAATTAGTATTGAACAAATGAAACTGAATTAATCAGTAAGACTTCAAAAATCAAACAAAAAGAAAAAAAAATGAAAAAAAAATAGAAGAAAATAAGAAATGTCTCCTAGGAAAAGCAACTGACCTGGAAAAAAGATTATTGTACTTCCTGAAAGTCATGATGAAAAAAAAAAAAAGAACCTAGATACTATCTTGCAAGAAATCATAAAAGAAAACTGCCCTGATGTTTTAGAATCAGAAGATAAAATAGGCATCAAAAGAATTCACCAATCACTGCCTGAAAAAGATCCCAAAATTAAATCCCCAAGGAATATCATGGCTAAATTTCACCAAGAAAAAAAACATTGCAAGCAGCTAGAAAGAAGCAATTAAAATACTAAGGAATCATAATTAGAATCACCCAGAATCTATACGCTTTGTTTTTCAGTTCACCATTTTTATTTTCCAGTGAATTGGTGATTTTTTCCAATTCACCAATTTTGTTTTTCAGTGAACTGTTTTCTTTTTCCAATTCACCAGTCCTATTTTCCAGTTTTTGATATTTCTGTTGCACTGATCTTAATTTATTTCGCCATTCTTCTTCTAGCTCTCTTTTGAGATTTTTAATGCAATCTTCCAGGTAAGCCTTCTGAAAGGGAGACCAACTTAAGCCTGCCTTTGTGGCTTCATCTGGGATTATTTTCGTAATGTCAGGATCTGGGGACTGTTCTATTTTTTCTCCGTAAAAGCTTTCTATGGTGAAAGCTCTCTTCTGCTCTTGCTCATGATTTAAAGTTGGGATATCGGTCACCAGCAAAAAATACTGCAACAATTTGTATTTGCCCTGGGGCAGGTTGCCGAGTTGACTTTTGGTCTGAGACTGGTCGGGCTAGATTCGCAGTAGGACCACGTTTTCAGCTGCTCTCCATCCACCCTTTACCAAAGGCAGATCTGCCAAAGCACCTGCCTGCAAGCAGAGTAAAGTGGCCCAGGTGTCTCCCAGGGGCTTCTTGGGTGCCTAAAATCTGCCCCTCTATCGCAGCCCTGACTTCCTCCCCGGATGGAGTCTGATCTCGACCAGCGGCCAATTTCCCCTGAGGCTAACCTTCTCCAAGTTCTTTCAAGGAAGATTTTTGATAGAAGTGCGTTTTAGTCCAAGTGTTTGGTGGAGCCCTCACTCCAAAACCAGTTCAAAGGCTCACTTTGTCTGGGTGCGAGGGAAGGTCCCAGGAGTTCACAGAGAAAGCTGTCTGCAGTTGGCCATCTTGGCTCCGCCCCCCCATTGTTCTCTTCTTTATATATTTTATTCATGTAAACATCTAGAGAAATAAAATTTCCCCTAAGGACTTCTTTGGCTGCATCCTACATGTTTTGCTGTTACCTCATTTTTGTCACTCTCTTGGATGACATTATTGAGTGTTACTAAGATTATTATTCTGATTCACTTAGGATTAGATTATATCATTTCTAATTGATATTAAGTCTATCATTCCCTGCCTTTTTATTTCATATAATTTTTTTATTGCATTATGATCTTAAAAGTATGCATTTAGTCTTTCTGCCTTTCTGTATTTGATTGTGAAGGTTTTCTTCCCCAAAACATGGTAAATTTTTGTGTAGGTGCTATGTACTACTGAGAAGAAGGTATATTCCTTTCTTTCCCTATCTTGTTTTCTCCAGAGATCTATAATATCTAAATTTTCAAACATTCTACTAACCTACTTTATTTCTTTGCTTATTTTGTAGTAAGATTTATCTATTTCTGAGAGTTAAAGAATAAATTCCTCCAGTAATATAGTTTTGCTGTCTATTTTTTCCTCTAACCAACTTAATGTCTGTAAAAATTTGAATGCTATGCCACTTGGTGTATATATGTTTAGTTCTGATAATTCTTTAATAACTATGATATTTTAATAATATGTAACCCTCCTTATCTCCTTTAATTAGATCTATTTTTTCTTTTGCTTTTTTCTGAGATCAGAATTGCTACTCCCTGTTTTTTATACTTCAGCTGACACATAATATATTATGGTCTAGCTCGTTACCCTTTACTGTATCTTCCCTGTTTAAGTGTTTCTTGTAAACAACATATTGTAGGATTATGTTTTTTAATCTATTCTGCTCTTTGCTTCTCTTTTTGAGATAGTTCATCCCATTTACATTCACACTTATGATTACCAGCTGTGTATTACTCTTCATCCGAATTTTTGCATGTACATACTTTTTTTTCTTTCCACTCTTTCCCTTCTCACTAGTATTTTGATTTTGGCCACTACCTCCCTCAAACTTTCCTCACTTTGATCACTCCTCTTTTCTCAGGCCTTTTTTCTACTGTTTTTGCTGAACTTCTTATCCAGTTCCTCCTTTTTCTTTCCCCTTTGTCCACTCACTTTCCTATAGGAGATGATAAATTCTTTTGCCCATCTGAGTGTGTATGTTATTGCTTCTTTGAGTCAAAACTGATGAGATTCAGTTTCAGACAATGTTCATTCCCCTCTCTTTTTCCCCTGTATTATAATAGATGTTTCTTGTCTCTCATATGATCTAATTTACTACATTCCTCCCTTTCTTCTTCTCCCAGTACATTTCCTTTTCCACTCATTAATATTTTTTTCTTTAATATCATATCAGTCATTATGTACACAGTCTCTATTATCTATTCATCTCACTGTTCTTATAAAAGATACAGTTCTGAAGAGTTAGGAGAATTATCTTCTCATGTTGGGATGGAAACAGTTTAATGCTTAAATAATAAGATTTGTTTCTTTTCTATTTACCTTTTTACCTATTTACCTTATCCAAAGTCTATTGGGATTGCTTTGGATCACTGAACTAGTGAGAAGAACTAAATCTTTCATTAGTGATCATTTCACAATCCTGCTGTTACTGTGTGCAATGTGTCCTGGTTCTGCTTCTTTCCCTCAGCATCAGTTTGTGTAAATCTTTCCAGGCCTTTCTAAAATCAGCTTGGTCATGATTTTTTATACAACAATAATATTTCATTACCTTCGTATAGGACAAGTTATAACACCATTCCTCAATAGATTGACATCTCTTTCCCAGTTCTTTATTACCATAAAAAGAGCTACTACAAATATTTTTATACATGTGTGTCCTTTTCCCTTCTTTATGATTTCCTTGGTATGTGGGCCCAATAGTGTCACTGCTGGCTCAAAGGGCATTTATAATTTTATAGCTTTGGGGCATAACTCCAGAAGGGTTGGATCATTTCACATTTGTAGTTAATTCTAGATTTTAATTCAAGGGCATTTGCCTTTTTAAATATGCTATTTCAGACCCTCTAATCTTTTATTATAAAAGCTGCCAAAATCCTGCACAATCCTGACTATTGCTCCTCAATACTTGAATTGTTGTTGTTGTTTTCCTGGCAGTCTGCAGTGTTTTTTCCTTGAGATTATAGTTGTACAATTTTGCAAAGATGTTCCTTAAACCTTTCCTTATATGATTTATTTCTGGAGGTCATCAAATGATTCTTCACTGATTATTTTACTCTCTGGTTTTAGTATATCAGAGCAGATTTTTTGATAGCTTCTTAAATAATAATTTCTGGGCTCTATTTTTGGTCGTGGCCTTCAGGTAGTACAATAACTTTTAATTTGCTTCTGCTAGACCTATTTTTTCAAAGACATATTTTCATTTTCTTCCATTTTATCATTCTTTTGAGCTTGTTTGAATGATTCTTGATGTCTTATAAAGTCATTAACTTCCATTTGTTCAATTATGGTTTTTCATGTATGATTTTCTTCAGTTAATTTTGTATTTGTTTTTTTATTTGACTAATTCTACTTAAAATTTTTTTCTTGCTTTTTTTTTGCATTTGACCAACTGAATTTTTAAGGAATTATTTTTTTCCAACTTGTCAGCTCTCTCTTTCATACCTTCCATTTCTTCTCCCAGTTTTCTTATAATTGCTCTCTTATTTAATATTTAAGAACTTTTATGAGCTCTTTGAAAAAGGCTCTCTGGGCTTGGGTCAAGTAATATCCTCTTTTGCAGTTTTACATGTGGGCATTTTGTCCTTTTCTTAATTGTTTTAATCTTCCCTGTCATATTTGCTTTCTAAGGTCAAGTTTTTTTTTTTTTTGTTTCTTGCTAATTTTCTTTCTTTTTCTAATTTCATGATATGTAAAGTCCAGCTCGGTTCAGGGGGCACAGAAGGCAGTATTCCAAACTTCTTGTGGAGCTTTGGGGCTCCTTCTGTTTATTGTCTTGCCTGATGTTTCCTGGTTTACTGAGATGGCAATTTGCCTTCTGTGCTGGAACTGGATACTGTCTCACTTCTCTGCTCTACTATTGCTTTACTGAGCCAGAACCAAGGGTCTGAGGTACTGATCTGTGATTAAGACCCTCCCACTGACGTTCCTGGACACCCTCTGAAGTGGGCTGCATACCCCTTTCACCACAGTGAGACTGACATTTTTGGAAATTCTTCCAACCTAAATAAACCTAGAAAATTGTTTCATTCTGTCTCTGTCATACCAGACTCTTTTTGGAGGCTCGGTTTAATGTGGTTTTCAAGGGAAACCAGGAGAGTTTGAGTAGGTTGGTGATTTCACTCTGCCATCTTGGCTCTGCCCCTGAACTTCTTCCCCTTTTCCTTTCTTCATCTTTTTTAAATGAGAGCTATTAGGGTAAACCCCTGTAATCCCAGAGCTGAGGCAGGGGATGGTGCCTCTAGTTTAACTTCAACTCTCCCCTCTGACCTGGAATTCCATTGCAAGATTTCAGCCCTTCAGCATGTGTTGACATCCAGCTGGGTACCTGACCTCGGATTCTTCACTCAGCTGATATGTTGTTCCTTCTGGCCACTTGGCAACACAGCTGGGGCTGTAGTTCCTAATAGCATAACTTCCCTTAGCCTTCTTGACTCCTATCCCTGATGCCTCTCACTATCCAGAAGGTCTGAATTCCCATGATTCCATCTGAAGATCCCTCCAAAGGAGGCTAACCCTGGGGCTCTCAGCTTCCCATTTCTGAGAAGCTAGCAGAGAGGGTTTGCCCTTCGTATTGCTTAAAGTCTAGTAGATTTCCTGAGGATCTGGGGAAATGTGGAGAAAATGAGATGTTCTGTTGGTGCAATTGTGAAATTATTCAGGTATTCTGTAAACCAATTGGAACTATGCCCAAAGATTTATTAAATCATGCATCTGGCTCTTTTTATGGGTATATAGACATATATGGATGGTTATATAGATATATGTGGGAGTCTGTGGGGAAGTGTAAATGTGCATTATATATGGTGTGTGTCCCTGCATGTATATATGTATGCATATATATATGTATATATACACATACAGAGGTTTATATGTATATATATACACACACACACACATATATATATATACACCTCTGTGTATATGTGTGTGTGAGTGTGTGTGTTTGTATCTATGCTTAATTGTTCCCTGCTTATGAGATGTATGTGAAAGAATAAAGGGGAGAAAAGAATAAAGAAAAAAAAAAGTAGGTAGCAGAGGAAAGAATAACCTATAAAGAAGCAAATAAAATATGAATATATGAATATAATTTCTTCTATTATATATGCTTTCTTGAAATGGAAATTTATTGCATATATTTTGAATCTTCTCTGTTCTGCTTGTGCGCATGATAATGTTGATTTGTTTTTATTTTCCTTTTCTGTCTTTCTTTTCTCTATTCTGTGTTTTTCTTCTTATTTTGTATTTAGTGTAACAAAAATAAAGATAGTAAAAAACAGAAACAAAAACATGCATACCCTTTGACAACAAAATTACCATTAGATGTGTATTACAAAAGACATTTTTAAAAAGAAAAAATAACTTTAAGTAAAAAATATCTATGCCAGCTCTTTTCTCATGGCAAAGAATTGGAAATTGAATGAATGTCAATTGGGAAATGGTTGAACAAATTGTGGTATGTGATTCTGATGGAAAACTATTGTGTTATAAGAAAAGACAAGCAGAACGTTTTCAAAAAAACTTGGAAAAACTTCTATGAGCTCATGCAAAATGAAATATACTGTGTACAAGATAATAATAATGTTCTGAGATTATCAGCTGTGAATGGCTTTGATGGTCTCAGTAATACAGTGATCTCAGACAACTCTGAAGGACCTATGATGAAAAATGTTACTCATACCCAGAGAAAGAAGAGATTGTATCTGAATACAGATTAAAGAATATATTTTTGTACTTTATTTTTCCTGACAGTTTTTTTTTTGGGGGGGAGAGGGGTGGCAAGGGATATTTGGGAGCTTTATATTTTCTTTCAAAATATGAAATGTCAATGCTTTGCATGAATTCACCTGTATATTCACAATGAAATGGGTTGGAAGGGAGGAAGAGAAATCATCTGGAATTCAAACATTTAAAAATAAATGTCAAATATTGTTATACTGGTAATTCAGGAAAATAAATTGTTAGGTAATGAAAAACAAAAACTCTAAACCAATTTGAGAAATCTTATATTCCATTAATAAAAATTTATTGGATTACATACACACATGTGAACACACAAATAATACATACATACAGTTATGTGTGCATGTGTGTGCTTATCAAGAATACAGCATATTGAATGGCTTCAGAATTCAGGTGTGTGAAGGAAATTGACCTGAATTGCATTTAAGAAATTTTATTGTAGTTTCCGTCATGCAAGGCATTATTCTGCACTGCGAATAGTTTACCTTTCACAAACTGTCATAGGAAGTCTAAATCATTTTGTTAATACTCTGATTACAATGGCATACGCAATTAGTATCTGACAAATTATAGATTGCATGAGTTGAGATGGAGATTAAAATGAATATAACAGGGGGCGGAGCCAAGATGGCGAACTGCGAACAGCTTTCTCTGTGAACTCCCTCCGACATTCCCTCAAACCCAGACATAGTAAGCCTGAAAAGTGGTTTCTGAGTGAGGTCCTCGCCAAGCATTTGGACTACAACGCACTTCTATAAA
>JAJPUD010016645.1:0-33443 GCA_023553655.1 Myrmecobius fasciatus
AAAAAAAAAAAAAAAAGACAACATAGTTAATACATAATTTTTAATTATCTTCATTTTGGTTTCTTCTCCACTAATTGTCTTTGTGCAAATATTGATCTGTTCATACTAATAAGGTTCATATTTATTCAGAACTTATTAGGAAACACTATTTCTACAACAATTCTGAGATAAGCAGTGCCCAGGGAAGGCTGCACCTTCCCTCATTCTCCATGGCTCACTAGGAGAAATGTATTACACCTTGCTCCCCACTTCCACTTCCAGGTTCTTCCTGTGCCTCCATCATTCAGTAAAGTTATCTTCCCTCCTCTCTGTTCATGTCCACCACCCAAAGTCCTGACAGCTATGCACCTACAGATTTTTAGGTCATTCCCCTTCCTTCCTCAGTAAGTTCAGTACCAGACTCACAATTTTTCTCTCTTCCACAATTCCTGCCCTTTCTAGTTGATTTCAATAGATATTCTGACTCTCCCTCAAACAACGTCAACTATTTCTCCATGTTCAAGAACTCTGGAAACCCCCCCCCCCCAATCTGATTGGAATCTACCACCTTCTGCCTTCCTTTATTTAACCTTTCTATCTTCACTGTGACTTCCAATCCCATGACCCTTCAATTTTCCCTTAGGTGATCTACATCTTCACCCTTTGGTGAATCAACTCAATTTTACACAGTCCCCCTTCTCTTGAATCTTTAGTCCTCTTATTTCACTGCTTATATACAGCCAAGCCTAAGTTTTGGATGACTCCTATTATTTGCTGCCTTTGCTCCTAGACATGAGCTGCTAAATGAAAGTGGAGAAAAATCATACAACCATTCTAAATGGTTTCACTACAAATTTATGCTATGCAGCCTGCACTAGGCCCTCACTGTTGCTAAGCAATTCTACTATACCTCTCTTATCATCAACCCATTCTACTTTTCAAACCTTTTCATCTCTCCTCAAATCTCCCATTGCTATCCCTCCCCTACTCTCTCTCTTAGCTGAGAGGCTTGCCTCATATTTAAAAAAAAAAATTTTTAATTGAGATTTATCATGAGTTCCCTCTTCCCCTTTCTTTCTCATCTATCACTCAGCTATCTCTCGTCACTCTTCTTTCCGTACCAAGGCTAAACCCTCTTCCTGTTGAAACATCTCCTCCAAATGACTACCCCCTTTGTCATCTCCACTCTCTTATTTCCAATCTCCCCCTCTCTACTGATTCATTCATTCCTCTCTGCCTACAAAATACTTGATGGATGTCTCCCTCTTCCTGAAAAAACCTTCACTTGATCCTTCCATTCCCACTATCATCCTTTATCTCTTCTGTCCTTTGTAGCTAAGCTCCTTGAAAAAAAGGTCATCTATAACAGGTGCCTCCATTCTCTTCCCACACTTTTCTTAAACATTTACAAGCTGGTTTGTGACATTGTTCCACCTAATCTGCTCTCTCCAAAGTTATCAATGATCTCTTAGTTACTAAATCCAATTACTTTTTCTCTCTCTCCATTCTCAACATTTCTGCAGCTTCAGACACTGCTGACCACCCTCCCTTCATCAAAACTCTCTTCTCTGTAGGTTAACAGGACACTACTCTGTCTCCTCTGCTGGAGCTTTTCATTCAGATCTACATTTAACTGTAGGTTCCCTCAGGACTCTGTCCTGGAGCCTCTTCTCTTCTCCTGCTATTCTATTTCCCTTGGTTATCTGATCTGATTCCATACCTTTTCTATGACAATGATTCCTGCCCCAATACTTCTGTGACCTCTAGTTTCCCATTTCCAACTGCCTTTTATGCATCTTAAATTACATATCCAGTAGACATCTAAAACTCAATTATGTCCAAAATAGAACTCTTTTCCTTCTAAATTCTCCCCATTACCTGCCTCCTAATTTCCCTGTTACTGTAGTGGGCAATGACACTGCCTTCCCATCTCCACGCTCACCACTAGGAGTCATTCTGGGTTCCTAAATCTCTCTTAGCCCCCACAAGCTTCTGCCAAGGCCTGGTGACCTCACCTTCATAACATCCTTTGAATATGCCCCCTTCTCTCCTCTGACATGCAGACCTTCAATCACCCCATACCTGGATTATTGCTACTAGCCTCAATCCTCCATTCCTTCCTCACTTCATGCTTCATGGCACTCTTCATTCCAGTCCATCCTTCATTTAACCTCTAAAGGACAGATCTGACTGTCCCCCCTCAAACTCAACCCCTCTTGCCTCCAAGATCCTACACAAAATGCTCTGTTTAAGATTTAAAGCTCTTCACAACCAAGCCCCTCCTATCTTTCCAGTCTTCTCATACTTCATTCCTCTAACCCTACTCTTCAGTCCAGTAACATTGGCCTCCTCCTGGTCTTTCCAATGAACAAGATGCTCCATCTCAGCTCCAGCCATTTTCTTTTGCCATCCTCCATGCTCTCCCTCTCCTACTCCAACTACTGACTTCATTAGCTTCCTTCAAGTCTTCATAAAAATGCCACTTTCTACAAGAAACGTTCCCCAAGCCTTCTTACTTCTAGTGCCTTCCCTCCGTAAATTATTTCCAATTTATCTTGAAAATAGCTCGCTTCCTATATATTTGTTTGTATGTTGTCTCCCCCGTGAAATTGTAAATTTCTTGAGGGCAGGAACTGTCATTTTGACTTTTTTCCTCCAGGACTCAGTTCAGTGCCTGACACATAGCAGCCACTTAATGTTTACTGACAGACTGAACAAGTGACACAAGTCATACCCATTTTATAAATGAGAAAAGGTTCAGTGAACCATGGTCACACAACTAAGGGGCACTGCCTACACTCAAACCTGGTCTTCTGATTTCCTACACCATAACAGGCTACCAAGTTTCTAATCAACTAACCAGTAAATTAAACTCTGCCTCTTGTCAGGGCCTCTATCACTTTTCTTCTTTCCTCCTGGCCCACCCAGTATTTTCAGATGTGGGCTCCACTGATTCATGAGGTCTCTCTCCTGTTGAATACACAGTAACCACCCTTATAAACTTTATAACCCTTAGGAGGATTTGCAGAAGCTGCAATTTCTCTAGCAGGATTTCCTTAACAGAGGAGCCCTTGCTACATAACTAGTCCATGGATGTTTGGATATTAAAGTTTCTCAGCCACAGCCAGGAAAATGAGACGAAAAAAGGTGAGGGAAAAACAAACATGGGTTATGTGAAGACAGCCAAATGGCCCAGTGGACAAAGCACTGCATGTGGAGTCAAATGAATTCAAGAGCAGCATCAGACATTGAACAGCTGTGAGACCCTGGGCAACTCTGTGTCCATCTTCCTATCCATTAAGTAAGAATGCTAACAACTATCTTTCTAACTAACATGAGAATAAAGTAAAATAGTATTTGGAAAGTGTTTTGTGCACTTAAAAGAGCTATATAAATGCTAGTTATTGTTAACATTTAAAATCACATGGACCTAGCATTTTTCTTCAAAGGAGCCCAAAGTCCTTTTCTTGTAATAGGCCATACCCACACTTTCGGGTACAAGAGAATCTGACTGCATTATGTGAATCAAGATGAAGGTAAGACTGGAAGGCTATGAAGTTCTGGGCCTCTCCAGCTCTAAATCCAACCCTCCCTTATTCCCTGAATCAAGCACAGCTCCACTTGCAGAACTCCAGGAGGGGGAGCCCCCTTCTCCCTCTGACACCACATCTATGAGTCACCTCATCCAGCCTCCTGCTTCTACAAATGAAAAAGCCAAGGCCCAAATAAGTGAGACAACTTCTCTAAGGTCACACGGTCAGTGAGGGCAGAGCCTCCCCTCCCCCTGGCCCTTTGGATCAAATCCAGCACTCTTACCACCTTCAATTCCATTTTATTTTATTTGGGGGGGGGGACAAGGCAATTAGGGTTAAGTATCTTGCTTGGGGTACACAGTGAGGGGTGTTAAGTGTTTGAGGCCAGATTTGAACTCAGGTCCTCCTGACTTCAGTCAGTTTTAATGGTTCCAAAGCTCCTCCTGAGGTTAAGCACGCACCTATGTCCTGGCAGTTTTCACCCACTGGGGTTAGTTTTGTTGCCTCAGGAGGAAAAGCAAGCCTAACCAGGCTTTTGCACACGAGCCCAGCATGGCAGGTTTGGCCCTGACGGGGACCTGGAGAATATCTCAAGGCTGCTCTCAGACCTCATCTCCTCTCCCTGTTCCCCAAGGGCTCTCTTCTCTAGGCTAAACACCACCAGCTCCTTTAATTGATCATGACCTAGCACATCATGCTCCATCTGTTCCAAAACGGGGCTCCCCAAACTTCCTAACATACGAGACTCACATCTGACCTGTCAAAATGTTTTGGGAGCCCAATCTTGTCAGCATATCAACTATTGCTGTCCACTTTGCATCACTTAAATATTTGAGCAGCATCTGACCTCTGTTGAGTCAATAAAAAAATGCTGGACAGAGGAGAGCCAAGGACAGGGCTCTGAGGACAATATTGATCTTGGATTCTATTAAGGATGGAAAAACAGTCTTTTTGTTTAACTGAGTAATCCACTACTATCAATTAATCAATAAATATTTATTAAATATCTACTATGAGCCAAGCTCTGTGCTAAGTCCTAAGGATAAGAAAAGAGGCAAAAAACGATCACTGCTTTCAAAAAGCTGACAATCTCATGGGGAAAGACAAGATAAAATATATACAAAGTAAGCTTTCTAAAGCATGAATAGGAAATAAATAATAGAGGGAAAGTTCTAAAATTAAGGGGAAGGCTTCTTGTAGAAGGAAGGGTTTTAATGAGGACTCTGAAGGAAGCCAGTGGTAGTTACAGTGGAAGTATTCTAGGTACAGAGGAGAGCCAAAGTACATGTCCGAAGCCAAGATGAAGTATCTTGTTCATGAATAGCCAGGAGGTCAGTGTCACACCTTGGGAAGTATGGTGTAAAACTAGAAAAGTTGAAGGGGGCTAAGTTACAAAGGTCTTTGAATGCTAAAGAGAACATTTTTTGTAATAGTTCCTTGAGGCAAGGAGGAGCCAGTAGAGTTTCTTAGGTGGGAGGGGGGATATGACATGGCCAGTCCTGTCCTCTATGGCAATTACTTTGGTGGCTGAAGGACACACGGACGGGAGTAGGGAAGCCTTGAGGCAGGCAGAGCCTGGTAGGCTACTGGCCAGAATCCAGCTTTGGGATGAGGAGATCCCGAACCAGTGAGAGGCACTGTTGGGGAGAAAAAGGGGCATTTTCTTTCTTCTTCTTTTTATTTATTTATTTTTTTTTTTTGCTTTTTGCTGAGGCAGTTGGGGTTAAGTGACTTGCCCAGGGTCACACAACTAGGGAATGTTAAGTGTCTGAGACCAGATTTGAACTCAGGTCCTCCTGACTTCAGGGCTGGTGCTCTATCCACTGTGCCACCTAGCTGCCCCGAAAAGGGGCATTTTCAAGAGATGTAAATCAGCAGGCCTTGGCAAGAATTTGGAAGTGGGGGCTGAGAGAGTTGGGAATCCAGAATAAACTCCTGGGTTGTGAGTCTGGAGATGGGAGGATGGCATTGTCCTCTACAGTAATAGGGAAGGGGAGGGTTTGGGGGAAAAGATAATGAGTTTTGGATTTCTCCTGGACATCCAGTCTGAAATGGCTGAAAGGCAGTTAAAGATGTGAGATTGGAAGTCATCAAATGAAAGAGTATAATGGGAGAAGAGGTGGTGTCCAGGACAGAACCCTAAGCAGCATTTTCCCTCTGACCTCTGATATGACAGCCAAGAAAGCCAAAGTGATCTTAGGCTGCATTAAGAGAGGTATTGCCCCCGAAATAAGGTACGATCCTACCTAATTCTGCTTTGGCCAGTCTACTGATACAGTCTTCTTGCCTTTTATTAATACAAACTTTGTAGTAATATCTCCAAATCTTGTTTTAGCCACAAAACCCTCTGGGAAAGATTCACAGAGCCTATACATGATCAAAATGGGGAAGAGTGAAAAGACAGAGAAAGAGGGGCGCAGAGAGAGAAATTCTGAAACTGAGGACATTTGAATTTACATTGAAATATTTTTGCATACAGGAAGCATTTGATACATTTCATATTTAATATTTTTATGATAAAATTTTTGCTAACATCAAAATGTTACAGAGATATAGCAGGATTCTGTGAGGCCTTGTTGGGGAGCCCCAATATTTTTGAATTAGAAGGAATATCACTGTATACAACCCAAACTACAAAAAAAAACATACTTTTACAACATACTCAACAAGTAGTCCTCCTGCTTCAACTCAAAGACCTTCACTACTGAGAAGCTAACTCCAATCAAAACATTCCACTTTTGATTAAAAGCTACAAAGAGGCAAACTTGAGTTTTCCAACTCCCACTTCTTATTCACAGGATCACAGATGGAGTTAATAGGGACCCAAGAGTCCAACATTCTCATTTTATGTGGAAATTGATCGTGACTACTCCAAGGTCACAGAGACAACGTCAGAGATGGGATTTGAATCCGAGTCATTTGATTTCAGATCTAGTGGTTAGCCAAGAAAAATAAATCAAAAATTCTGTAAGACAGCCATGTCTTTCCTAAATCTTGTTTCCTTCAAGCTAAACAACTAATTTCTTCAACATATGCTCACGTAGCATGAACTAGAGACTGTTCCACATTCTGATGGTTTACCTCCTCAAGACATTGGACACTGTCCAGTTAAAGTCCTTCCTAAAAGATGGTGCCCAAAATGGAGAACACTTGTTGGATCTGACAAGGAGAGAGTCCAGAGAGATACCCATAACCACCTAATCCCCAGCTCCTATCTGTCCTTCTCATTGCAGACAAAAATCCCTTTTGTGACTGCAACACCACACTCTGCATGTATTATGCTTGCTGCCTACAAAAACTCCCAAACTTTGTTCAGATAAATAGCTATACAGAAACAGCTAGTTGACACAGTGGATTGAATGTCAGGCCCTGGAGTCAGAAGACCTGGGTTCAGCTTTGAGCTCAGACACTTACTGTGTGATTTTGGGCAAGTCCCTTAACCTCTGTCTGACTCAGTTTCTTCAGCTCTAAAACTGAGCTAAGAAACACCACCTCCCTCCCAAGGTTGTTCAAAGAATCAAATCGTGGGTACTTTCGGAATCCTGCCAAAGTTAGAAGTGGTGGTCAGCAGAGACACTGGGGCAGAAAAGTCAGATTTGAGAATTATCAGTACAGAACTAATGAAATGAGAACTAATGAAATCATCAAATGAAAGAGTATAAGCCGATAGTTGGTTACTGAAATTGCTTATAGTAATTTAAATTTTTTAACTTTTTAAAATTCTGCCACAAATAACTGATTAGCTTTCTATCAGTTTCCCTGTCCCTCATTTCCAGTGTTGTCCTTAAAAGACTATGAATTCAGCATACAAACCTTGAAAAAGAATTTTGGATTAGCTATTCCTCAGACACATGGAATGTGTTTAAATGTTCAAAATTTATTAGGGGTTAGTGACAAAAGTTATACTTCATCCTTAAGAACAGCTAAAAAAATTCATGCTAATGTGGGCCTGCCAAGGCTCGAGAAAAACAGTACACTGCTTCATTTTCCCCCTTTCCATGCTATTCAGTGGCTAGCAGCTTTTCATGTTTCACTCCAGAGGAGGATTTGTTAAATTCTTATAATGCAAAAATACACATTTTAGCCATGGCAGAGATTTTGAAAGAGTTTGAAAATAGTATAAATTGACAGCTTTGTGATGAGAAGATCTACTCTAATTATTGTAAAGGTTCAAAACTGTCTCTAAAAAGCAAAAGAGGGTTCTTACAGCATTTTAATGAGTAGATCCCCATGGTCTGAGAATCCTACTTCCCAAATATCTGCACAGTTGGAATTCCTTTGAGCAATCTCTAGTTTCTCACTTTATATCAGCTGTATAACAGCAAGGCCTTCTAGGGAGCTGAAGCCAAGGGCACCCTCAATGCTCTTCTTGTAAAGCATCAGCCTGGGGAGCCATAGGACCTGGGATCTCTTCTCTGCCCATCACTACCTGGATGACCCTGGGCAAATTAGTGAATCTCTTTGGCCCTATTTCTCTTTTATTAATTAAGAGTAGATTAGAGGACCTCTATGGTCAGCTTTAAATTATGAATCCATCTAAAAACAAAATTTTTCATCTGGAGTCATAGTAAAAGAGAACACTAGAGCCAAGAGGTTTATTAGCTCACTGTGAAATTTTAACTAAACCCGAATCTCAATTACCTTTATCTGTAATGAGCATGAAGGACTAAATCAAGGGTTCTTAGCTGTTTTTGTGTCACAGATCCTTTTGGCAGGTGATTGAAGCCTATGGAGCTTTTCTCAAAATTATGTGTTTCAATAATTGAAGGAAATGCTAAATTTCAAAAGTTAGTGAAAAATAAAAGATGCCATCTCCTTTTTCCTATCCAACTTCAAGAACTTCTTTAAAGTTATCCATGGACTCATAGGTTAAGAGCCTTAGAGTAGATGTCCTGTTAATAGCTAACTGTCATTTATATAAGATTTGCCAAATGCTTTGCAAATATCATTTGATCCTCACAACAACCCTGAGAGATAGGTGAATAATATCTTCATATCACTGAGGCACACAGAGGTTAACTACCCTATCCAAGGTCACAAAGTTCTAATAGTCAGGCCTCCTGAGTGCAGGTCCAGAGCTCCATCCATGGCACTACTCACTACTTTAAATGCCTGATTCTAAAATGTTATGATTTAAAACAATGATCATGAGTGATAAGACTGAATGTGTTCTCCATATGCATTATCAGATGCTGCCAAATATACTGTGCCTAAAACCATTAAGCTACAGTAGTACTGATGGCCTTATGAAATTTTTTTTAATAAGCATTAACCTTGCTGAACCACATGTGAGGAAACTTACAAATTGTTTCATTAATACTCTTGCCTTCAGTGAAAATTCTGGCAATTGAAAGAGCTCCAACAGAGAAGCTTTGTTCTCTGAAATGCAAATGATAACCACATGAAGCACTGTTATTTCAAATGATACTATTTATATTCCAGCAATACACTTAGGTTAAAAAAAAATTAAAACCATTGAATAAAATCTCCCATACCATGGAAAACAGCACAGTTATCCAAAGTGTGTGCTAAAAGTAGATTATTTCTGTTCTGTTATAATAAATGTCTTATCCATATTCTTATTCTGCTTTCATGAGATAAAATATTAATTTTCATGAAGAGGCACAGAGCGAGCATAAATAGAATGTAATATAGCCAACAAAGTAGTATGAAAAGCAGGAATAAAGAATGTTCTTGTGGAAATGTATGATAAGAAGATGCAATGAGTAGTCATATGACAAGAGGAAGGGAGGACAGGGAAGCTGCCAGAGGTCTTCATTGGTGCCTTTGAGATGTCCAAAGCAAGCAAGGCAGGCATCCAGCACAATGCATGCACATTACTGGGAGAACAAGGACAGCAAAGAGTCACATACATGGTAGGGCCAGGCTTGGATGAGGCACAATCTGAATCAATGAAGGGACCTTCTAAATCTTTTAAGATCCCAGATCCATTTGAGTATTTCAATATCTTCCAAGACTTTTTTCCCAAGCACAGAACAGAAAAATTATCAGGTATTGTTCTGTGTTCATCGTATATTGTGGAATTAGATTAATATATTCAAATCTACCACTGAATTGAAAAAAACCTCTATTTAAAAAAAAAGAAAGAAAGAAATAGCACATCTCAATTACACCTGTCCTATTAGAATGAATCTTGTGAAAAAACTTGCTTACCCAGCAAGGGCTGAATTAGAATAACTCTCCTTCGTATGCATTTTACTATACCTTCTTCAGACTTTTAACATGCTTAAACTCTTTATCTTTCATTTGGAAGGCAACTCCACACATAATGCTGACTATTCTCAAGAAGGTCTAGTGGTCCAATTCATTTTATCTCCCAGAATTTTAAAAAAAGAAAGAAAAAGGGAGAAGAAAAAAAAATTCCTTCAAAACGATTCCACTCTGAACCTAATTAGTATTCTCAAGGAAAACAAAAATAATTTCTATTTTTTTAGATCTGCTTCCAATTTATCCCAGCAAGTAGGCAGTATAGACAGGCCTTTAAAATGAAAGCTAGGGTTTTAGGCTTTATGTATTCATCAAGTTTGTTCCATTTCTGAATACAAAAACATCCTTTTAGTTGAAAAGATTACACTAGCTGTAGAATTTTTTATGATGCCATTTATGTTCTGAGGGTAGTATATCTGCCCAGCAGGAACTGACCCATTATATTGAAAATTGAGTGCATTAGTTCTTCTGAAACAATATGAGACCAAAGCATAAATTATAACTTCAGAATGCTGAGACCTCAAAAAAAAAGGGAAAAAAAATTTCTGATACACAACACCAAAGCAAGAAAACAGCCTTGCCACAGAAGCAAAAAGCCCAGCAAAAAGGGCAATATTCATTTGAATCCTTCATCCTAAAGAAACTCAATACAATGCACAGAGCTCTGAACTTTCAGAACTGACAAAATAGGGAACCAATTTTGTTTAAATTAACTCCAAAGTCTCTAATAGGAATTTATATATGTATGGATAAATACAGGGACTATTCCTTTTTTTTCAAATGAACATTGAAAGGATTAAAAAAAAGGATAAGCTTTGGATACCAAAGAAAGAATGTCTCTGCACTGATATTTTTACCAGGTGGTTACGTGACTTGCCTAGGATCACAGAGCTAGGAGGTATCAGAAGCAGAACTTGAAGCTGGGCCTTTATGGGCTTTTATAACCAGAATATTTCCAGAAAGAGGTGGAATATTGATAGCTGGCAAGAACTAGAATCAAGTGGGAAATAGCTCAACAAATGATGATATGTGAATAGAATGATATATTGATGCTCTCAATAAAATGAAGAACATGACACACTCAAGAGCCTCAAATGGCAGGGTAAAAATCCAAAGATACCAGGAGAGGAGCGTACACAATAAGAAAAAACAGACAACCAAACAAGAACATCTGGGTTGGAATAACTGGGATGACACGTTCTGGTCCTGGAAAACAAGACAGTAAAATGCATGTCCTTCCTTCTAGCAGAAAAGTATGCAAAGGCTGCCTACGTGGTGCTGTCAGGGACAGGTGTTGGTTGGTTTCCCTTCTTTGTTTTTGTTGTTCAAGAGGCAGAGGGATAACCAGAAATAATAGTGATAATCATCAATAAAAGTTAAGAATAAAAAAGGCCTCAAACTTAATTTCTGCATCTATAAAATGGGGATAACAACATCTTCCAGGATTTTTGTGAAGATGAAATGAGATAAGAAATAAACTGCCTGGCAAAAATGAGGCAGCTGGATGGTGCAGATCAGGATGATCTGAGTTCCAATGTGACCTCAGATACTTTGACTCACAAAAAAGAGTGTTATGCAAAAATGCTATCATTATCATTGATATTATTAATATTAAATAGATACTTATTGATTAATTGGTGGTGATTAGGCTTTATGGATACAATAAGTTCATTTTAAAACCCAAATCAACAGAAATTTTAATTTCAATTATTAGGATGTTATTTTTCCCTTCAAGTTATTTACTGTATTCATTTTGTGACAAATAACATATGCACCAGAATAATACTGATGAAATTAGAGTAATGATGTATCAGAGGACCCAATTAGAAAACTGAAAATTTCATATGGTACATGGACAAGCAGTGTGATTTAGTGAATAGAGAACCAGATTGGATAAGAAAATGAGTTTTAAGTCTCACTTTTCATACATAATCATTTAAACTCCAAGTTGCAAAAAAACCTGTAGAAAAAATTATACTAATCATTAGTAAGAAAAATTAAAATCAAAACAACTCCAAAACTTCACCTCACATTCCTCAGTTAAGCAAAAATGGCAAAAAAAAAAAAAAGGAAAATGACAATTGCTAGAAATATTATGGGAAGACAGGTACACTACTGTATTATCAGTGGAATTGTGAAATGAATGATCCTTCCACAAGGGAAAGAGATTTGAACTATACCCTAAACTCACTGATCCAGGCCTGTTCATCCAATGACACCTTCTTAGGCATGTAACCAAAAGAGAGAGAGGTGGAAGGAAACTAATCACCTAAAGAAAAATATTATAGTCTCACTTTCTGTTATAGCAAAAAACTGGACAAAGGTGATACCCATCAATTGGGGAATGGTTTAATAAATTATTGTGCATGAATGTAATGAAATTTTACTGAACCTTATATGGCCTTCCTTTCATATAATGAAAGAATTCTGAGAAGCCAGAGATGATTTGAATGAAATGATGTCAAATGAACCAAGCAGAACTATATTGTAAAGAAAACCACTTAAAAGCAATGAAAATTCTATACAATACAATGATCAATCACAATTCCAGAAAACTGATGACTATTGCTTCCTACCCTCAGAGAGGTAATAAAATAGAGGTGCAGAATGAGAAATGTTTTCACATATAGCCAATGTGTCAATGTTTTGCTTGACTTATTTGTTATAAGGCAAGGAATTATTTGGTGGCCTTGGGGGGAAGAGGTAGTTATAGTGAAAGTTAGTGATCACCCCCCCCCCCCAAAAAAGGAAAAAAAAAAAAGAAAAATGTCAAAAAACAATTTTAAAAATATACAGAAGAGAACAGTATGAATTTCAGAAGGGGATACAGACAAGCAATATTAGAACTACAATGTTAAATTTAATAAGTATTTTTTTAAACCCTAAGATGTATTAAGTAGTGATTCATCATGTCATATTGTAACACTCTTTTTCCATTCTGCATATAAGAAAATGTTAGTGTTTGTCAAGTTCACAACTTAACTTCTCTGTGTTCCAGCTAAGAGTTTATATATGCTTGCATACAATTGCCTCCAGGGTCCAGAAGGGATGATAGAAACATTTACATACATATGTATATACAAATACAAACAAACACATATACACACACAGACAAGATATATGTGGTAGCAAGATGGCAAAAACTGATGAGAGCACTGGACCTGTTATGAAGAGGACCTGAGCTCAAATCTTGCCTCAGATACTTACTAGATGCATGACCCTGAGCAAATCACTTAACCCTTATTTCCATAAACCCCTACCATCTGTAAAAATTGGGATAATAAAAGCACCTATGTTCCAGGGTTATCATGAAGCTCAGATGAAACACATAGAGCACCTGTACACAGAAAGCTAACAAATATTGGCAATTATTTTCTCTACATATATATATATATATATATATATATATATATGCCCATATGCAGAAACAGACACACACACACACATATACACACTCTTTTTTCACAATCTCACGGTAAACATAAAAGAGGGATAGAGAGGCAGGGAGGGTTCTCAGAAACCCACTGAACCTCCTAGACACCTAAGTTGTGTCACAATGTTACAAACACTCACCTGGAGCTGTATTTCTTTAGGATGGACTCCAAAAGACTGACTAGCTCTTCAGAATTTATGAACTTCTGAGTGCTGAGGGTGTACATCTTCTCATAGAAGTCAGCAATTTCCACTCGAGCCTGAACAAAGAAACAGAGCTGCTCGGACAAATGGGACAGGAGCTCTTCCAAGTGAGGAGCAGTCACCCCCGCAGCACCTCGGCCAGTCACTACCACCTTCTTCAATTCATTGTGCAGAGAAGTGTAAATGGTCCGGATGGAATCCTTCCTACTGAAAAAGGACTGGCCACCTGTTAGGGTAAATGACAGGGGCATGTTACTGGTCAGAAAGAGCAAATGGAGGAAAAATGACCACTTCCTAAAATATAATCCCCTAACCTCAAGATCTTATTCTATAGTTTCTCCTAAAAAGTTCAAGGAATCCTAGAATCAGAATTTGCATCTTCTGATTTATAATTCACTAAATAACTGATTAAATGAATACTCATTACCATATTCCTAAGACCAAAAATAAAATAAAACAAAATTATAATCTTTCCACCCCACCACTGATTTCAGATCTGAATCAAGGGCTACGTGTCTAATCTAGAAGCTATTATGTCTCCCCTGATAGTTCCAAATTTAATAAAATGCTCAAGTCTGAAAATGTCTGCTAAAACTAACCTCACCGCCACCATCACCACCCACTTTAGACTTAAATTTGCCATACATTTTAACATCAAGCAGAACCTGCATATAGGGTATATAAGGAGACTATCCAGGAACTTCCTAAGAACCCAGTCTACACAATCAATCCCAGGAGAAGAAAAGCTTCTAATTGACAAGGGACTTAAGAATCACAACTTAAATCATTGATAGCAAAAGTGAAGCAAGAATTCAACCACAGCTGCAGCTAAGGGGTTCTAAAGGGAACCTGCAATGCCTACAGCAAATGTGAAGAGGGATGAAGACATTTCAGCAGATCCTTAGCAACCTCTTAGTATAGTTAATGAATTTAGAAGCTTACTTCATGGATATCTTATATGTGATCCTACATCTTATCGAAAGACCAAAGCCAGAAGATCTTCCAAAGAAAAACAGAAGCACAGTTCTCATGATTGTTGGAACCTCAGGAAAGGGCAGTGGTAATTAAAAATCTCTGATTACCTCAAGGTCTGTCTTACTAGTCAAATACCTGTACATACAAAGGACAGTTCTTTCAAAAACTGAAGGGAAAAGTGAAGTTCTTTGTTGAAAAGACTTGTTTAGGCTGCTAGTTCTAAGCCAGTCAATGAAAGAAAGCTTCCATAATTCTTAATTCTTGTCCACTTTTAATAAACCTTATTTTCCATTATCATTCTAAAACTTTCACTCAAAAAGTTTTCCCTAATTTTTCTCCAAATCTTTAATTTAACAGGAATTCTTGCTTGGTATGGAAACTCCCTCCTCCAATGCAGCTGGACATTTCACTAGTAACTTAGTCTTAAGAGGGGTTCCTAGGGATCTGAGATGTTCAAGAACATGCTCATAGATACAAAGGCAGTGTGTGCTAGAGTTAGTATTTGAACCCAGGTCAGCTGTTTATTCGTAACTTCAACTATCAGTTCCAGTTCCTAATAGATAGCAAAGAAAACAAGAGTAAAGGCAATCCCTGACAGTGACCTATACATAAACATAAATTCAGGTCCCAGGTCCTATCTACCCTAAAGTCCCTCATGAACAAACCTGGGGCTTTAGAAAAATCTATATAAGGTGAACATTTTTAGCAGGCCAATACAAAGTACAGAGATGGAAAATGGAAGGGTGTATAAGGGTGCTGTCCTGAACCTCAAGTCTTACTATTTCAAATAAGAGTGGAAATAATGTGAAGTCAGTCTAGAAACATAGGTTATAGTCAGATTATGAAGAGTAGCAAATAGCAGATGAAAGTTCTTGAGATAGAGAGACATGGGCTTGAGTAATAATTTGGTAGTTATGTGGAAAATCAGTTGGAGAGGGAAAAAAAAAGGAGCCAGAAGACTATCAATTTGAAGTCTCTTGTAACTCATTCTAGGTGATAGATGAAGGTCTAAATGTAAAATGGACAAGATTTGGCATCTGAATAGACAGGAGATATAAAGGGGTTGGAAGAGGCAAAGGTAGGTAGCTCTGAGGCTTTGAATATGAGTAACTAACAAAGGATGGAATCCTCAGTACAAACAGCAAAGCTAGTAGGACAAGTTCATAGTGATAAATTGTGTCAAAAGCTTCAGACACATCACAAGGGATAAGCACTGAGAAAAATCCATTGTATTTAGCAAAGAAAATATTCCTTAGTGATCTTGGACAGAATTGTTTCAGTCAAATAATTGGGGCAGAAGCCAAATTTGGATGGGTTTGAGAAGGGTGAGGAAAGAAAAGTGGAAGCATGGATTAACTAGAAGAGTAGAGAAGCTAAATAAATAGAGTTTGAAAATTAGATATGAAATGAAGACACTGAAGAGGCAAGTACTTAGAAAAGAAAGAGAGTGAGAGAGCGGGAAAGGGGAGAAAGATTTAAGGCACAAGTAGAGGGTTTTATCTTTGTTGAAGACAACCATAATTTCATCATGACTAGTGATATTTTTGCCAAAAGGGAGATTATGATGTAATGATGTAGATCAAATCCAATTTATACATTTGGATTCTGATTTTTGCAGTTTCTTCCTTTGTGATAACCATATCTTTAACTTGCTTACAAAAAACTGCAAACACAAGAGATAACTTTATCCTCTGAATTCCCACAAAACAGCTGCTTAATATGTAATATGCTTGAAATTAGAAGGGGAAAGAAAGTGAAAAACAAAGCATAAATTATTTGATCATTGGTACCAATGATTCCATATCTAAATTATCTTGTATTTGAATCACTGCTACAGGATGCGTGTCAAAATTTCAGAAAGCCTTGCCCTATGGATCCATGCTAAAAGCTCTCTAAATAAAATGGGACAAGAGATAGTAGAGGAAAAATTAAAAAAACAAAAAACAAAACTGGACCATTAAGTAGACCATAATTATTCATTCAAGATGTCTAATATTATTTTCTTCATTGTCACCACGTAGACTATTTATTAGACTGAAAAATAAGGTCAGTGATTCAAATTCCAGAAAAGATTAAGGATTGAAATGAATATGTACAAGGCAATAACAATTGGTATTCCTCTTTGAAGAATGACATAAGAAAATGGAAAGTAAAGCAAAAGAAGCCAGGGTGATGAAAGATATATCTGGGGCCACTTAGGACAAGGATGCTGGTGTGGAAAGAAAAATGAGAACAGTCCCCCTGTGGGGTCCCGCCACCCCCAGGTCCCATGACAGCAAACTGGAGCTATGAAGTTTTTTTTTTCAGTTCCTGCTTTCTCTTTCTGAAAAAAAGATATTTGTATTATTATACTTGTATCATGTATATGTCGTGTGCATAAACACACGCACTTTTTTTTTTTTAAAGTAACAGATGTAAAATTCTATTAGGTCCTGTTCCAGGATGGCAGCTTCTAAGAGGGACTAAGACTGGTCACAATAGGCATTAACAACAGCAGGCATAGCCCCTAATTTGGGTTAATTATCACTTCCCAATGCCTATTAATGCTACATAGAGGGGGGGAAAACGACTCTGATCACTGACCTCGCAATGAGTCACTATCAGCTGAGAAGCCAAGGAAGCAGAGGAGACGGGGGAGGGGGTGTTTTTGTTTTTAAGGGAAGGGAAGAAGCGGGTAGATGTACCGGAAAGCAGAGAAGGCAGTTGCTGAAGCGGTGTACCGTACATTTACAGCCGTTCGAACAGGGGTCACGAGGGGAGGCAGACCCCCCCCCCAAGGCCTCCTAAGGAAGCCCGCGGGAGGGGCGCCCGACCCCAGGTAGCCCTCCCCAAGGTCAATGCTAGGGTCAAGGTCATGGAGAGGGGCTGGAGGGAGCGGTACCTAGTTTCTGCCCCAAGTAGGTAAGGTTGTGATAGGCCTTCTCGGCAGCGGCCAGGTGGGCCAGGGCGGCCAGCAGCGCCAACCAGCTGCCCCCCGCGCTCTTGTTGGCTTCCCGCTCCTTCTCCACATTGTCCTTGGCCTTGTCATAAGAGAAGATGCCCAAGTGCGAGAAGAAAGTCTCCAGCACCGCCTGCTCCACCGGCACCGGGGCGGCCAGCGGGATGGACTCCCCCATGCGAACTGGAGCTCCTCAGCCCGCTGGGGCTCCGCCCCTGCCCCGCCCCCAAAGCCCCGCCCCCCAGAGCGTTCGCCTGTCAGCACTCGGCCCGACCCCACGCGGCTATAGGTTTCCAGCACCGTGCCCCTGCCGCCCCTCGCCTGCTTCCGGGTTCTGAGCGAGCGCGTGCGCGCGCGCGACCATTAACGTGCATGCTCGATCCCGCGACGGAGACGTTACTAACCGACACCGCCCCTCGTGGGCGGTCCCGTATAAGAATTGGGCCCAACCCGTATTTCGAGGAAACTGGTGTCCTGAGCCCAGGCCTGGCCCGGCTCCTGCGGCCAGCCCGGGTCATGACCTTAGAAGGTCTGTAATAGGATTCTCGCTTCAATTTATCCGGTGACCTCAGGTCACTTAAGTCCCTTCTTGTTATAGATGAGGAAACACCTCCTAAGGTTGGCCGTATCAAATGAGAGAGTTTGTAAAGCTCATAGCACAGTTCTTAGCACATAGTAGGTGCTATATAAACGCTATTATTATTATTATCATGATTATGATTGAAACTGGGGCTCACAGATAAAAATGACTTCCCTAAAGATTCATTGGTATTGTTGTTCTTATTCTTTCCAGCACTTAGCTCAGTGCCTGGCATATATAGGAGAAACAATAAATGTGTCTGGAAGTGGGAAGCACCAGGAACTGAACTGCAAATAGAGTTCCATTTCTCTCACTTTGGGGTTTTGATTTTTAAATAGTAATGGATTTGGGTTCAGAGAAGCCTGGATTTATTTCCAACAGTCTCTGCTTGAAAATGTGACATTGACAAATGAAAAGGTGCTCTAAATCACTATTGATGAGAGAAACACAAATTCAGACAACTCTGAGATACCGCTACACATCTCTCAGATTGGCTAAGATGACAGGAAAAGATAATGACGAATGTTGTTTTTTTCAGATGTGGGAAAACTGGGACACTAACACATTGTCAGTGGAACTGTGAACAGATCCAGCCATTGTGAAGAGCAATTTGGAACTATGCTCAAAAAGTGATCAAACTGTGCATACCCTTTAACCCAGCAGTGTTTCTACTGGGCCTATATCCCAAAGAGATTTTAAAGGAGGGAAAGGGCCCCACATGTGCAAAAATGTTTGTGGCAGCCCTTTTTGTAGTGGCAAGAAACTGGAAGCTGAATGAATGCCCATCAATTGGAGAGTGGCTGAATAAATTATGGTATATGAATGTTATGGAATATTATTGCTCTGTAAGAAAAGACCAGCAGAACGATTTCAGAGAGGCCTGGAGAGACTTGCATGAACTGATGCTGAGTGAAATGAGCAGAACCAGGAGATCATCATACAAGACAACAACAAGACTATATGATGATCATTTCTGATGGACATGGCTCTCTTCAACAACAGATGATTCAGACAAGTTCCAATTGTTTAGTGATGAAGAGAGCCATCTACACCCAGAGAAAGGACTGTGAGAACTAAGTTTGGTTCACAACATAGCATTTTCACTCTTTTTGTTGTTTGCATTTTATTTTGTTTCTTTTTTTTTCTGGTTTGATTTGATTTTTCTTGTGTGGCAAGATATTTGTATAAATATGTATGCAAAGATTGGATTTAACATATTTTGACCATGTTTAACATATATTGGAGCACTTGCCATCTAGGGGAGGGGGTGGGGAAAAGGCGGAAAAATTGGAACACAAGGTTTTGCAAGAGCTAATGTTGAATAATTGTCCACACATATGTTTGGGTTTTTGGGGTTTTTTTTTGCTTTTTGCTGAGGCAGTTGGGGTTAAGTGACTTGCCCAGGGTCATACAGCTAGGGAATGATAAGTGTCTGAGACCACATTTGAACTCAGGTCCTCCTGACTTTAGGTCTGGTGCTCTATCCACTGTGCCACCTAGCTGCCCTCACACATATGTTTTGAAAAATTTTTATTTTTAGTGTTTTAGCATTAATAAAGCTAAGCAATTATTAAATAATAATAATTAAGCTTTTTAGCTTTAATAAAGAAAAAATGAATTTAAAAATAAAAAAAAAGAAAATGTGACATGGACCTAAATTATTCTTAACTTCATATGCCAGGTGTCCATGAAAAGCAGCAGATTATAATTTTGCCCTGCAGCAGTTAAGGCAATTCATTTAGTGCCTGTGATTAAGATTCACTGGCTGTCTTCATTCTTCTAATCTACCTTCCTAAGGGAGTCATGCCCATATATGTGTGCATATATATACAACAGCCTATGATTAGTTTTACAAATACTCTTCAGGCACTTCATATAGAGCTAGTATCTCCCTTTGAGGTTTAGACTATATGAACAGAAAAATTATTTCAGGGACAAAGAAATGAAGCACTGATCCTTTTAAGTACTAGTGGTCTTGCTTTAAAAATTGAACATTTGGTGAGATCAATATTTGTCATTGTTATCATTCTTATTTTTAGACAGTTCTCTCAGTTGTATAGTGAGAGAACTATTTGGCTATTTAGCCTCTGACTCATAGACAAATTATTTTCCCTATTGGATACAAAGCATTCTAAATCTGATAGCAAAAGCAGTTATCAATAATTATATCCTCTTATCTCAGCTTTATCAGCCACCAAAATGACTAAATTTATTTTATATGTTTGAGGTATGCGTGTTGAGGATTGCTTTTTACAAATCTTTCAACCTCAGAAATTCAAGGTCTCAGAGAATCTTTGGAGGATTCTACATTAATGGTATCAAGCTGAAATAGAAATGGAGGCCACTAAACTGTACTTAAGGATGCCTGGCCAGGGCATATTGGCATAGAAAATCACACATTTACATTTCTGTTCTATTTTACATATATTTATTTTTAAAAATACTTCCTAATTACATTTTAATTTGGTTGAGGCTAAACTCTGAAGTCCTTGATACCTCTGCTCTACTTAAATACCTATCACTTCACTGGTTTGAAAAGATAGTTCAATAATAAGATGAATTTAACTTTTCAAAATGCAAAATAAACCCAGAAGTTCACACACATTTTCCTTTCTCCTTTTCACTTCATATCCTCCTTCTAGATACACTCCCAACTTGTATATATGCATGTAACATACTTATATGTATACATTTTGTATTGCTCAGTCTGATATAAGATTCTTTTGTTTTTGTACCCCAATGACTAGCACACTGTCTAATATGGAGTAGAAGCTTAATATGAAGTTTCTTACCTAATGTTATACAAGCAGAAGTACCAGAGCCAAAATCTGAATGCAGTTCCTCTGCTTCCAAACCCAGAATTCTTTCCATTATAACACTGACTCTTGAGTGTAGAGAATTGTACAAATACAAGTTCCTCATAGTACAAGCTAAAAGAGAAAACTTATTTGCCAAAAGTGCAGAAGCAGGGGTTCCAGTCCTGATTTAAAGATTTTGGAGGACTATAAAAAAAGATATTTCATACTTTTCCATAGTTTCATTAAGTTGGTATTTTAGCTTCTCTATTCAGTTACCTTATGTAAAATAGCATTAGTCAGGAGAGACTACAAGTTTTTCCATCCTTTAAAGGGAAAAATGAATATGTCAAACAGTTTTTCCTAAATGTGTTACTTTGTCTTTATTGCTTCTGCTGCTGCTGAGTACCAAATGATGAGGTTGGCACTAAATGACAGGATAGCAATTCTTAGTTTGAAATATAAGACACAAGGCACATGTGACAAATTCACAAGAGGCATTCTCTTTACCAAAAGGAACCTTCATTTACAAGAAGAGGTTACAGTCAAAATGAAGAAGTAAAATAGGCACCACTAGTGGTAAATATGAAATAGATTCAAGAGAGTACACAACAAGAAAAAGGGTTTTAACAATTAATAGAAAATACAAGTTCCCCATTATATATATATATATGTACATATACATATATATAAGGATCTATAAATACAATTTGAAAATTAGATATGAAGTGGGGACCCTGAAGGGATAATTCCCCAGTGGCCAAGAGAAAGAGAATAACTGTGAGGTAGGAATATGCCATTAGCAGATTAAATCCATAGAGGAATCACCCTAAAAGTTATATATACAAAATAAGGAGAAAGATACCTTGAGGCATGAGGAAGGGAATGAGAGGAAAGATTCCATGAGGCGACCTGCCATGGCAGGCTAACCTCAACAGGGATTCAGCAAAAATGGTATAGGCCATGGGCAAATTTATAGGGGAAATTTAACTTGGGATGGGGAGGAAGGTAACATCATAACTTGGCTTTCTGATTGGATATCATGAAGTGGAATTTTCCAAGACTTCCACAGGGGTGGAACTGAGTTGAGCCCCACTTGTGCCCTTACCTGATTGACTCTAGGAGTATTATAATTTTATCAGTACTTCAGGCTTTCTTGGCCATTCCCACCTAAGGACCCAATCACTACTATTAAGTGTAAAGGAGTTTTCTGCTCAGGTATCCTGTAAAGCTTAAGTTCTGGAGGGGTTTTTAAAAAATATTGCAGACTGACTCCTTGGATTTTTCCCTTCTGGCATGTGATTAGAGGTCCTCAGGTCTTAAAGATGGTTTCAGGGAAATTAATATATCAATCTAAGATGGTTGGATGAAAATGCTAATGAGAAGGGTATTCTTCTTTGGAACACTGACTATTGTATAAGACCAGTGCTAGAACCCCTTACCCAAATTAACTGATCAGAGACATCTTCAGCTACAAAGAGGAAGCATTTATTCCATCCTTGCAAGGAGAGGCCCAAGTACACCTGGGCAAACATAGAGTTTCTCAGCTTCCATCTCCCACCAGGTGCCTGACCTTGCCAGCTGGAAATAGTAAATCTGGTTAAATAGCAAAAGACCCAAGTCTTCTCATTGGATGGACTAAAAAGGAAGTAACCATTGTTGATCAGTGGTCAGTAATGCTGTCTGCTTCCTGTGGGTCACATCACTTCCTGAAGCTTGGACCTAGAATAAGACCTTTCTTGCCCTACAGACCTCTGGGCCTAGAATAGTGTGACTTCCTGCAACCTGGGCCCAAGGCCTAACCTTCCTGCCCTGCAGACCTCTGGTAATAGGGATCACGGTGACTTAGGTGTAAGGTCTGACCCACTCCATCTCATAGACTTTTTGAGAAACCTTCACCTGGTCCCATTCACTATGGAATTATGTTTGCCTTCCAGCTTCCTCATAGCCAGCACATGAGTAACCAAGCCTCAACTCTAAGTCTCCCCTTCCATTTCTACCATAAATTTAGAATTAAACCAATCTTCAGAGTAAAAGAAATCTATCTTCATGGAATGTAAGAGAAGAAAGATGAAGAGAAGAAAGGAAAAAAAGAAGCGGAGGAAAAGGAGGAGGAGAAGGGTTCTCTCTGCCTGTAATGATATTTGTCTTCACTTCAACCCTTTAGAAAACTTAGTTTTTTTCAGTGATCAGCTTACATGCCATCTCCTAAGAGAAAGCTTTCCTGATTCTACCTAGTGCATTCTCTTTCCTTCTCAGATTACTATGTACATATTATTACCAATTTAGGTATGAAATCCTGGCTTGGGCCTGGCTTAGGTATATATTGGAACTAAATAAGATCTTCATAGATTGTTCAAGAGTTAACAAAAGGAGATTATTTAGCCATAGCAGAAGAATGTTCAAGGATATGCAGGGAGGAAATCTCAAGTTGATTTAGCAGAATAAAGCTCCCTGCTTCTCAGTTGTCCATTGTGGTCATCCAGCTAAGCCTCATAGCATGTCTGGAGCTCCTAAAAGCCCTTTGGTACTCAAGAAACCAGGAAATAACATTAGTCCTTTAATCCAACAAAGTCTTGAGGATGATTTCAAAATCTTTTAAGGAAATATTAGCCTAATGTGCTTGAGGGATTGATATTGTCCCAACCACCAAAAACCACAAGAGTAGCAACTGGTTTTCATTTTGTTTTTGTACTTTCAGTGAGCAGCACCAGGTCTTCTGCATAGTAAGTAATAAATCATTGTTGGTTGATTTGAATGTACAAATGACTGGCCTGTGTGCTATTCCCTTGCATATATATTGTTTGGTCTTCTTCCAAGAAAGGTAAGCTTGCCTCTTGCATTGAAATGTTAAGTTCCACCGGGGTAGATAAAGTATCTTATCTTTCCATTATGCCTGAAAACTTAACAATTGACTCCCTTGAGCTATTCAAGCTAGCTCCAAAGGAAGCATTTGCACCTCAGAAATCATCCAACACTACAAATCGGGGCTTGATTTATTGTTTTGTTGATTATCCAGACAATAAATTGATGAAGGAAATGTTAATGATGCATATTAAACTTAAAAGTTTGTATAAAGTGTACATTTTTTTCCCCAGAGAGGGAGTTGTGAAATACTTACCAGCATATCTGTCTTTTTCTCAGTTTCCATGAGTATATGGTATTCTATACAAGGAAATAGCAATACCTGTCACTGGCTTTGATTTTAAAATTGGAAGTATTGAGTTAAGAATGAATTCTAAACATTAACCTGTGTGTATTAGTAAACAGATTTAAGAATGCACCTCATTTCTCCAAACTCTTATGGTGCTTGTCATCTGAACCATACTATCTGTAATCAGTACCAGCATAATGTCTGACATACACCAACTCAGACTTTGATAGTAGAATATTCTACTAGGCCAATAAATTTTTATAGGAAAAAATGAGTTATGGAGTGCTTTGTATTGTTCTCTAATTATTATTTGTGCATAAGCCTTCTCTTCTCAACTAGATTGAAAAATTCTCTAGAATCTTAAACCCATTTATGGCGGAGTGAAGAAAATAATGAATCCTGGAGTTCAAAGAGAAGTTTTGGATTTTTTTCTCTGACATTCAATAACTATATGAAACTGGATTTACAGTCTCTACTTATCTGAGAAATTAGAACTTGATTACTTTTACAATTCCATTAAATTCAAATATTCCATTAAATCCATGACTGTGAAAAAATGTCAGTGCTGGAAAGGACCTTTGAGTGATGAGGTCAGGGTACCAAGTCGTAGTTCGAAATAAACATGTGACAAATTCACAATGACCATTCTCTTTGCCGAAAGATGGGTTTATTTAGAAGAGGTTATAGACAAAATGAAAAGGTAAAATAGGCATTAAAAGTGGTAAATATGAAATAGATTTGGGAGAGCAATGAAATTACCAAGAAAAGGAGTTTGGAAGAAACCATTAAAAGAATATGCCATGAAGTCTGATTATGCCATTGACTGTCAGGCTAAATCCATAGAGGAGTTTAGGAGACTACCCAAATTGAGCTATAATAAAGAAAAAGATACCATTAAAGGGAAAACATTATGAGGGGGAGAGAGAGAGAGACTACTTCATAACAGGCCATCTTGGAACTAGCTCCAAGAAACATGTTTTTGCCAAGGGGATCACCTCTCACTAGATTTTCTGTGAGTTTCTTTAGTTAACTCTGCAACTGCAAGCCTACTCCCCTATTTAATTTCCATGATCCACACACAAGAAATCAACTTGGGAATGATTGGGGTTAAGTTTGGGGTCCACCTTCTAATTGCTCACTTCATATAATCTATTAATGTTTTTAGAAGGTCAATGGCTATTTCATTGCTATAATGGAGAATAACTTCAATCAAGTCAGTCCACAGGTCTATGTTTACTTTGGGGGCAGTCCACTCTTTTACTGCTTCTTTCCCTACCAGTCTCAATAAGTATTTGTCTGCCCATGTTACGAGTTTATATGACAAATATCCTTTGTATTAAATAGTCTTGTCAAACTCAGTAAACACCACCTCTATCATTAGGGCAAGATCATAGAACTACTCAAGTTTTGTTAAACATTGCTAATGTGTGAGGTTTCTTGTTTTTTTTTTTTCTCCATAGAACACGTAAGTGTTCAAAAGGGAGACCTCTGCTACATTCCGTCAAAAAATTTTCACATTCCTGTCAGATGTCTGCAAGCCCTGTAGTGTATTTAAATATTTGGCATAGATATCTACTGAGTCTTCCCCCAAGAAAGCAACATTTCTATTCTGAAAAAGTTCCTACTTTGGGCCTGGTACTGTTTTTGGCAGTGAGGTATCTAGTCTTGAGGTTGCCTATATGTAGCCTTTCCCTGTGCAACCCCAGTGATCTAACCAGTTCCTGAGAAAAACTCCTTGCCATAGGAGCCTAAATTTTTGTCCCTTCTCATAGGAGGAGATCTTCTCTAATGGCTTGGGGGAAAACTTAAGAAACGATGGTAGAAGTTTACTTGGCTTAATCTTTTATTTGGCGGAACTTGATATTACATATCAGTAAAATCTTGTTTTTTTGTTTGTTTGTTTTTGTTTGTTTGTTTTGTTTTGTTTTTTTTCCCCCAAGCTCCTAGCTGGTAAATCCCCTGGTAATTTAGAAAGAGAATTTGCTCATGATCTCTGTGTAGCTGATGAGATCTACATCAGCAACTAGTCTTGAACAAATGAAATATATACAGAAAGATCATGCATTGGGTGGTCCTAGTTTTTTAGTTAAAAAAAATTAAGACTGGTGTAAAAATATAAACTTTTTAAAAATCATAGATAAGCCTTGGAACAAATGCTTGTCATCCCTGAGACAGAGAAGGGCAGTGTTACCATCATCATTCTCAGCAAACATTGATGGCTACAATCTTATGGGCATGGGTTTTTTGTGGCTTCTATATAGTACAACCATTGATCTTGGCAGCAATAGCATTCAACAATAACATCAGTGGTGACACTGATCCCCAGGAGTTCTTCCCAAGTCTGCCCTTCTTTCTCTTCATGTCTCTGTATCTTTATTCTCTCCTTCTCTGTGTCTGTTTCTATGCCTGTGCCTTTCTTTCTTCCTGTCCTCTCCCCAAAGCATGTTGCTTGCTTCTGTGATGAAGAGAAGGAGCCTTTCTTCTTTCCAGAATGTAGAAAAGTATTAGGGACTCTCCAGAGACAATGAACTTTAAAACCCCACTACATGTGTTACCCCAGAATCTAACAATGTACCTGACATTGTGCCTAATGCATAATAAATGGTTGTTGATGGATTCCATATTCATGTTTTTGTTTCTGTTACAATTATTTCTGTATTTGTCATGTATTCACTACTATAAACAATATGACAGTAGGAACCATAGATGTTGAGACCCACACCAACAAACTAGTCTTGAGCAAATGAAAACTATATAGACAAATCATGCATTGGGTTAGCCACAGTTTCATCTTGATTCTGGCTTTTAGTTAAAAAAAATATTAAGAATGATGTAAAAACAGCAACAATAAGATTATATGATGATCAGTTTTGAGGGATGTGGCTCTTCTCATCAATGAGATGATTGATGCCAATTCCAATGATCTTGTGATGAAGAGAGCAATTACACCCAGAACCAAGAGATCATTGTATGTGACAGCAACAAGATTATACAATGATCAATTCTGATGGATGTGACCCTTCTAAATCAATGAGATGATTCAGGCCAGTTCCAATGACCTTGTGATGAAGAAAGCCATCTTACGCCTAGAGAGAGAGGGTTGTGGAAACTGAGTGTGGATCACAACATATTACTTTCACTCTTTTTGTTGTTTGCATTTCACTTTCTCTTCTTTTCCTTTTTGATTTGATTTTTCTTGTGCAGCAAGATAATTGTATAAATATGTATGCATATACTGGATTTAATATATTTTGCCATGTTTAACATATATTGGATTGCTTGTCATCTAGGGGAGGGATGAAGAGAAGGGGGAGAAATTGGAACAAAAGGTTTCACAAGGGTTAATGTTAAAAAATTATCCATGCATATGTTTTGAAAATAAAAAGCTTTAATAAAAAATGTTTAAAAAGAATGATGTAAAAATATAAATTACCTTTGTATCTCACACAATGCCTTGCACATAGGCTTAAAAATGTTTGTGGGGTAAACGGGCAAATGAAAATAGACTGTAGGTTATGTTGTAGTCAGGCGCAGTGTTTAGTTTAGACAAGAGGTTACAAAACTTGGTTTTATGATGTGGACTCCTTTGGCATTCTGATGGTCTCAATAATTTGCCGCCTACGTTCATAATGAAAGGAAATGTTAAATTTCAATTAGAGATTAGTAAATATGAAGGTATTTTTTTCCCCATTCAAATGAAATCTAAGAATCCTTCTACTCTAAATACAATTCAACCAGTAGATTTCCTAATGACAAAGCACATTGAGGTGGAAAGGGCACTGAGCTTCAATTGAGGGGATTTAATTTAAGTTCTTGTCATATGCTAGCTCTGTGACTCACTGCACTTAAAAAAGTAAACTCTCTAAGAGGGAGAGGAATAAAGATTGGTAAATCTGATGGAATTTTGATATTCAATGACTTACAAGCAAATTGTATACAAAGTAACAAATCAAGTCAACAAATATTTATTAAGTGTCTACTATGTTGTGGGCTAACCTGGAGATACAAAGAGGTGAAAACAATTCCTGCCTTCAAGGAGTACACAGTCTACTTGATGTGATCTATAGTGTTGGGCTGGTCACCTAATGATGGCAAGCACCAAAAGTTGGGGTTCAATCATGTGAAAAATTCACAATGGCCATTCTTTTTTGGCAAAAGGCAGATTTATTTAGGGGAAAAGGTTACAGAGAAAATGAAAGGATACAATAGATTCCAGGAATGGCGAATACAAAATAGAATGGGAAAGCATATAAAAGGCAAGTTCCTTAGTGAAATTCACAATTACCCAGTGGAAAGGGAACAACCCATGAGGTTGGGGCATTCTCTTAGCTGGCAGGCTAAATCCTGAATGGGACTTAGCACCCTGAAACAGTTGGCTGTAAGGGGGAGAAGTGGGGTTGAGAAGCATACCATGTGGCATGGGGGAAAGAGAAGGGGAAAGACACCACAAAGCACAGTGCCAAGGTGGACTGACCCAAAAGAAGGCAGCTGTTTTGGGATGGCTCATAAATAGACTTTATAGAGAAAATTTAGCCTCAGGTCTTGACATAACTACAGATTTCTGACTGGGTTACCATTAGAGGGTAGGACCAAGGAATTAAACTGATCTCCATTATCAATACCTTCTTTCTGCTTGCCTAAGAGATTAATTTTTATCAGTTCCTCTGCTAACCATACCTAACACTGAAGACCTCATCCTAATGGGGGAGATAACTGGCACACAACCACATACAAACAAGAAAATTAAGTTACATAGGAGCTAGTTTCAGAAGGAAAGCATGAGTATTAAGAAGTTCTGGAAAAGTCTTCTTGCAGAAGATAAGATTAGAGGGAAGGCAGACTCATTTTGCCGTTAGTTGATTGGTTGCTGTTCTTCATTCTCAAAAAGGACCAAAATAACATCACTATGTTAGAGTTGAGTTACAGTGTATCTGACTGATTGATCAAATTAATATGAGCTCTGTTGGAATGCTCTGCCACAGATCTGACACAAATAGTCCATATGAACATTTGGGGTAGGCTTTCTAATTTTGTGCATCTCGAAAAATCTTTGGGCTAATTCAATTCTGCTTTGCTCAGAGAGCATAGAACCTTCTCTGATAAGGGCAGGCCATGCTGGAGGGTCCTGAGCCAATGTCTCCCATGTTATACAATCATTCTAAAATTCTTAAAGTAGACTCACATAAATGCTTATTCTTCCCACACCCTCAAGATTCCAGAGACCTATTGCTTTCTGAAACAACAGAGCATATTGATAAGAGATTTGCAAAGCACTTAACATTTTTATCTCATTTGCTTACAGCAACCCTGTGAAATTGATGCTGTTGTTACCACCATTTTACAGACATGGAAACTTAGGCTAAGGGAGATCACCTTAGGAGTCACACATCTAGTAGATCTTGTCTCAGGCAGGATTTGAATGTAGGTCTCCCTGATCCTAGCAGATATAATATTCACTATTTCATAATCTCTCTCAATAATATTTAGATCACTAGGTTCCTCTGTGTGAACAGAGTAGTTTGGAGGCATTTCCTGAATAGTGGAATGTCAGGTCCAAACCCTGGAGACTTAGGGGTTCCACTAACTAATGGAACCAACTGAGAAAATCCTTTCTGACCTTACTCTCTTGTACCTAACTAATACCAGGACTGGAAAAACTCATTTCTGTTTCACCTAATTTTTAATCTTTCCTTACATAATTCCTTAATTTCACTTTGAGCCTCAGGTATAGATTTGCATTGTATTCCAATTACTTTCATTTGGTTTCTGGTTATATCTTTTTTTCCTCCTCATTTCTTTTAGAACAATAAAAACATTGACCTTTTAAAACTATTGTTAAATTATACCAGTGCCTATGAATATCCATTTTAAAATCTAGGTCCTGTTTGTTGCAGCAAAGTTTTCAGGTCTGCAGATTGCAGCTTAAGACCCAGGAATGGCATTACTATATATATATATATATATGTATATATATATATATATATATATATATATATACATATATATATATATATATAGTATCCCAGCCATCATTTTCAAAATTATTTGGAAATAGCCACTGAGCTTCACACCATACCATCCTTTGGCAGTAGACTCCAGATGTTAACAAAACTCAAACTTATCTCATGTTCATTTTTGGGATTTGACTTGATGGTTTGGTCATCATAGTATTAATTAATCAATATAATAAAATCAGACATTTCTTTTTAAACTTTATTGCTACAAAATGAGCAATACTGATCTCTTTGTGGGCCAGATGGAAATGTAAGACAGTCAGGAAAGGAATGGGTTAAACTTGTCCAATCTTGCTGAGTTTGACCCAGTTCCTTGAAATAAGAATGAACTAGAAAATAAAATCAGTTGCAGATACATTTCCTTCTTTCTCAAAATTACTTTTGAACCCTTGGGAGTCCAAGAAAAGAATCCTCTGCTTTTTCAACCAATTCATTCCACCCCTATAGAGAATCTTGACTTATATCCTATGCAGTTTGGGGAAAAGATGGACCAGGAGTAATATCTCTCTGTGTTGTGCTGTGTATGTGTATGTGTATACATCTCATAACCAAGGAATTGAGTTGGAAGGGACCTTAGTGGCCACCTGTTTCAACATATACCCAAAAGAAATCCCTGGTATAAATGCTTGACATCCAACCTTTGCCCAACGATTTCCAATGATACGGAATCTATCGCCTCATGATACTTGAAAATAGCTATGCTGTCCTTTCTCTTCTCAAAGAGAAACATCCCCATTTATTTGAACCAACCCTCTTTTAACATATACTCACTTCTTTCCACTATCTTAGTCACCCTTCTTTGGATACTCCCAAGCTTATCAATGTCCTTTTAAAATTATAGTATCCAGATCTGAATACTTCTCTAGATGTGATACTACAGGGAAATTCCTTAGAACTATTATTTTCTTATTTCAAGAATATCTCTAGTCAATTCCTGCCTCAGACATCATCTAGTAGGTGTGTGACTGAGGGAATGTCACTTGATTTCACTTTGCCACAGTTTCTTTAACTGTAAAACAGGGACAATAATAGTACTTACTTCTCACAGGATTGCTGCAGGCAAATGAGGTAAAATATATAAAGTGCTTTGCAAATCTTAAAGTGGTTTATCAATGTTCTCTATTGTTTTAGAAAGCAGCATGTCTCTTGATTCTTGAAGAAATGTTATTTTTCAGACATGAGTAACTCTTTGGGATTTTTTTGGCAAAGATAATAGAATGGTGTGCCATTCCTTCTTCAGCTCATTTTACAGATGAGGAAACTGAGACAAATAGGGTTAAGTGACTTGTCCAGGGTCACATACCTAGTAATGTCTGAGGTTTGATTTGAACTCAGATCTTCCTGATTGGCCCTCTATTCACTATACCACCTAATTGTCATGCCTTTTATTAGGCTGGGTAAAATCAAAGTAGTTGAGTTTGTAGTCCACTAATTCCTCCACCCACTTCCAGTTCTAACAGAATCTAGAAAGCACTGAAAACTTGCATACCTCCAGAATTAGCTCTGAAAAGTGCAGTACAAAGAAGCCTGAAATTTGGCACAATCCCTCTTCACCCCCTAGTAAGAAGAATCTAACTAATATAAAGTTCAAAGTCAAGAAATGGACTGAGAAAATGAGCAAACAACAAAAAGAACTTGACCATTAAAAGCTACTATACTGAAAGGGAAGGCCAAGACATTAACTTAGAAGAAGAAACAATGTGAAAACCTCTACTACCAAAGTCTCAAAAAAAAAATGCTATTTGGGGGGCAGCTAGGTGGCGCAGTGGATAGAGCACCAGCCCTGGAGTCAGGAAGACCTGAGTTCAAATCTGGTCTCAGACACTTAACACTTCCTAGCTGTGTGACCCTGGGCAAGTCACTTAACCTCAATTGCCTCAGCAAAAAGAAAAAAAAAAGCTATTTGGGCCCCAAACCAGCAAGAATTAAAAAAAAAGAAAAAGAAAAAAAAGATGAGTGGTAAAGAAAAAATTAGAAAAAGAAAAAAAATTAGAAAAAGAAATGAGAGTGATCCAACAAAATTATGAAAACAAAATCAACAGGTTGGTAAAAGAGGCACAAAAAATACTGAGGGAAAAAAAAAACCTCAAAAAACAAACAAACAAAAAGCCCAAAAATTCACTGAAGCAAAGAATGCTGAAAAACAAAAACAAAAAAAGAACTGAGCTTTTGGAAGCTAGTGAGTCTATGAAACTTCAAAAATAAAACGAAGTCAAAAAAGTAAAAAAAAAATTTAAAAAAAATTATTAAATATCTTATTTTTAAAAACTGATCTGAAAAATAGATCAAGGAGATGAAATTGAAGAATTATTGGACTACCTGAAAGTCATGATAAAAAAAAAAAAGAGCCTAGACACAATATTTCAAGAAATTATAAAGGAAAGTTTCCCTGAAATCTTAGATCTAATGGTAACCCATTAGAATATAGAATTTCAACAGAAATTGAAAGAATCTACTCATTCCTTCCTGAAAGAGATTCCAAATGGTAAATCCAAAGTTGACACAGGAACAAGATATTCTAATAGGCAAGATGAGAGAGAGGCAGTGAGTGATCATTAAAAACACTGCTCAAATTTCCAGGTGTAATTTAGCCCAACTTCTTTCCTTACTCTACCCTGAGCTTAGTTCATTGTACATCTGTAGTTCCCATAGAACAGTAATGTCAAACTCAAAAAGAAACAGGATCTTAGAAAACCTCATGTTAACATTATCTCTGTATTATATACTTTAATTTTGTTAAATATTTCCCAATTACGGGGCAGCTAGATGGTGCAGTGTATAGAGCACCAGTCCTGAACTCAGGAGGACCTGAGTTCAAATCTGATCTCATACACAACATTCCCTAGCTGTGTGGCCCTGGGCAAGTCACTTAACCCCAATTGCCTCAGCAAAAAAAAAAAAAAAAAAAAAAAAAATTCTATTTCCCAATTACAATTTAATTTGTTTTCTGGCCAATTGGAGAATGGTATATGATATTTTTGACCCTAGTGCTGTAGAGGATATATGGGTGTATGTGTACTATATATATATATATATATATATATGTATGTATGTACATATATAATATATATATAAACAATTGTGTATGAGCACACATATATATCATATGCCATCTCTGTGTATGTTTGTGTATACATATATATATATATATCTATATATACATATGCATAAGTGAACTCATTCAGTGGGATGTAGTCCCGCTTCACTGAACAATTGGTTGAACTTCTCCATTTTGTTTTTTTCTTTTTAGTATTCATGTCTTAATCAAGGAAAAGGAAAATAATTCGTTTCTGTGTTTAATTTTGGGGAACATCTTTAGTCTCTTTGTGCTTCCCTGTAGTGGCAGTATTATATCTAATTTAAAAAAAATTTTTGGAGGCAATCTGATAGAAAGCAATCTATCAATCATTAAGTATTTATTACATATCACTAGGTGCCCTGTACTATGCTTGGCACTAGAGATAACAAAAACTAAAGAGAAATAATCTCTGCCTTTAAGAAATTTATATTCCATCTATCAGGGCAGGACATTTTTAGCAATAGATTATGGTCTGGAGCTTTGACTAACTAGTTAGTTTTACAGACCAAGTATTTCTATTGTGATTTTTTTT
>JAJPUD010016646.1:450-25477 GCA_023553655.1 Myrmecobius fasciatus
CTCCCCTCTTTCTCTCAATTATATTAGGTTTTCTTTGCCTCTTCAAGTGATTTTACCTTGTTTTTACCTCCTTTTTTAGATCTTATTTTACCACTTTTTCTCTCTTTTCCCCAGTATGATAACCTTTTCCTCTCTAGTTCTCTTTTTCATATTATCAAAGTAATATCTACTTAATTATACCCCAAAACTTTAAGTATCCCCCTAGTAAAAATAAAGTTCCCAAGAGCCTTTTCCTTTTCACCTTTTTATGCATCTCTTGAGTTCTGTGTGTGGATGTCGAATTTTTTGTTCAGATCCGGTGTTTTCATTAGAAATGGGCAAAATTCATCTATATCATTGAATGACCATCTTCTTCCCTGGAGGATAATGCTCATTCTAGCTGGATAAGTTATTCGTGGCTATAATCCAAGTTCCTTTGCCCTTTGGAATATCTAGTCCAATGCCCTTCATTCCTTCAATGTGGAGGCTGATAGATCATGTGTGATTCTAATTATTGATCCCCGGTAGTTGAAATGTTTCTTTCTAGCTGCTAGCAGAATCTGTTCCTTGGTGCTTTAGTCCTGAAATTTAGCCACAATATTCCTTGGGGTTTTAATTTTGAGGTCTCTTTCAGGAGGTGATCGGTGAATTCTTTCAAGGGTGATTTTGCCTTCTGATTGTACAATCTCAGGGCAGTTTTCTTTCAGGATTTCCTGGAAGATAGTGTTTACATTCTTTTTTTTTTCATCATGGATTTCAGGAAGTCCAATAAACCTTAGATTGTCTGTCCTAGATCTATTTTCCAAGTCAGTTGTTTTTCCTAGGAGATATTTCATATTTTCTTCTAATTTTTCATTTTTTTTTTGTTTTTGTTTGACTGATTCTTGAAGTCTTATTGAGTCATTCACTTGCATTTGTTCAATTCTTATTTTTAAAGTGTTGTTTTCTTCATTTACCTTTTTAAGCTCCTTTTGTAACTGGCCAATTGAATTTTTTTGTTCATTGCACTCTTTTTCCACTTCACTAATTTTATTTTTTAATAAATTGGTGTCTTTTTCATATCTCTTTTGCAGGGCATCATATCCTTCTTGCACTGATTTCAGTTTATTTTCCCATTTATCCTCCAGCTCTCTTTTGAGGTTCTTTATGCAATCTCCCAGAAAGGCCTTTTGAAAAAGGGACCAGTGATGTTCTTTAATACCTTCTTCTGGTATTTTGTCTAAAGGAACCTCAGGATCTGGGGTCATGGCTTCTTTGTCTTGATAAAAGCTGTCTATGGTGAGAGCTCTCTTTTGCTTCTTCATTTTTTTTTTTAGACAGTGTGGATATCTCTTTAAGGTAGGGAAAAAATAAGGGCGGCTGAAGCTCTTTGCCCTGGGGCAATTTGGCGAATTAACTTAAGGTGCTGGGCTGGTGGGGGCTAGGACTAAGTCCGAATTACTCCTTAAACAAGGCAAGTCTGCCAGAACACCTGCCCCCAATCAGGGCAGAGTGTCCCAAGTGCCTCAGATAAACTCCAGTTGTTTGGAATTTGGAGTTTGGAGTTTGGAATTTCTGCCACGATGAGCTGAGCTGAGTTCCACCCTCACTTCCGACCTACACAGGAGTCCTCTATTTATCTCTCAGTCTGAGTTAGACAAATCTGATATGAAGTTCTTCAGAAAACAGTGTCCAAATATTTCTGAGTTCGCTGACTTGAAGATCAGTTCAGAGGCTTATTTTATTGTTGATTTGAGAGAAGATCGGAGGAGAGGCAGAGAGTCACCTTTTCACTCTGCCATTGTGGCTCTGCTTCTCGAATTTCATTTATTTCTAATGTAAAAACCAGAACTGAACATAAAATTTGATATCAAAACACAGAACTCAAGAAGCATAAAAAGGTAAAAAGGAAAGAATTTTTGAGTACTATATTTCTATTATGTATATACTTAGAGACTGCAGGTATAATTTGATTTTATTATGATATGAAAAAAATAGTCGAGGTGGAAAGAGGATCCTATTGGAAAAAGTAAAAGAAGGTAAAATATGGGAAATTACATTGCACAAGGAGGCTAAGAATACCTATTATAATTGAGGGAAAGAAAGGAGGGGGATGAGCATTGTGTAAATCTTACTCTTACCAGGTTTGGCTCAAAAAGAGAATACGAGAAATAATTGGTTTCACAAAGAAACTTTTCTCCTTATAGGAAAGTGGGAGGAGAAAGGGGAAAAGAAAGGGAAAGACTAATAGAAGTAAAAACAAAAATATTAAGGGAAAAATGTAAAAAGGGGGTGGGGCTATAAAAAGGGAGGGCTGTTTGAAGGAGGTGGTCATCAGAAGCAAAATACTGGGGAGGAGGGAATGAGGAAAGGAACAATAACAGCATAATTTAGGGTAAATAAGATGGCCGGAAATACAGAATTAGTTATTTTAACTGTGAATATGAATGGAATATACTCTCCCATAAAACTGAAGCAGGTAGCAGATTCGATTAAAAGACAGAATCCTACAATATGTTGTTTACAAGAAACACATTTAAAGCAGCATGTTATATACAGAGTGAAGATAAAGGGCTGGAGCAAAATCTATTATGCTTCAGATGAAGTAAGAAAAGCAGGGATAGTAATTCTGATCCCAGATTAAGTAAAAGCAAAGAGATCTAATTAAAGAGATAAGGAAGGAACCTTTACTTTACTAAAGGGAATCATAGATAATGAAACAATATCATTACTAAACATATATGAGCCAAGTGGTATAACATCCAAATTCCTAGAGAAGTTAAGAGAGGTGCAAGAAGAAATAGACAGCAAAACTATACTAGTGGGGGATCTCAAATTTGCTCTCACAGAACTTGATACCAAGCCAAAAATAAATAAGAAACATTTTAAAGAGGTATGTTAGAATGTTAGAATGTTAGAAAACTTAGGTATTATAGATCTTTGGAGACAACTGAATGGAGACATTGTTTCTCAATGATTCATGGAGCCTATACAAAAAACATGTATTAGTATATAAAACCCTCAAAATCAAATGCAGAAAGGAAGAAATTGTAAATGCATTTTTTTCAGATCATGATGCAATAAAAATCAATTGCAATATAAGATCAGGAGAAAATAGACCAAAAATAATTGGAAATTAAATAATCTAATCCTAAAGAATGAATGGGTGAAACAACAACTCATAGACACAATCAACAGCTTCACCCAAGAGAATGACAATAATGAGACAACATACCAAACTCTGTGAAATGCAGCCAAAGCAGTAATAAGGAGAAATTTTACATCTCTAGATGCTTACTTGCATAAAATAGAGAAAGAAAAGATCAACGAATTGGGCTTACAACTAAAAAAGCTAGAAAAAGAATGAATTAAAAATCCTCAATTAAATGCCAAATTTGAAATTTCAAAAATAAAATGAGAGTAATAAAGTTGAAAATAGTAAAACTATTGAATTAATAAATAAAACTAAAAGTTGGTTTTATGAAAAGTTATCTTGTCAAGATACAGTATTAGGCTAAATTTCATAAAAGTGTATATAGATTAATATAAACTCTTACACCTGGGTTAAACATTCATTTCATAGGCACAATATGGGCCTATTTCATTAGAAATTAATTTATCTGAAAAAGACTCAGTGGTTATAAGAGATCCAAAGACTAATTGAAGTCCCCATTACTATATGGCAGGTAAGTAGGTTAATAAAATCTTGGACTATAATGACAGAGACAAATGTATCCAAGACTAGGTAAGTGATGACTCTCCTGTAATTTCTCCTGATCTGACCATGCCTCAAGCATTAATGGACATAATGTTTAAGGAAAGCCACTCTGGAGAATATTCAAAATAACACTAACAAGATGACTATGGACTAAGGTTCTATCCATATAATGACTGATTAAATACATAGGAAGGAAGGGAGGAAGGGGAGGCAAGAAGGAAGGAAGGTGTAAGTACCTACTATGTATCAAACAATCTGGCAAGTGCTTTGCAAATATTATCTCTTTTGCTCCTCACATCACCTCTGAGGGGGTGCTATTTTTTTTTGAACAGTATTTATTGTTTTCTTAAAATAATGAAATAACAATAAAAACAAATAATTATCTTTATAATACTATTCAGATCTAATATCCTAAAGTATAAAAAAACAAAAAAACCCTAAATTTTAAGAAATGTTAATAGACTTTTTACAATTCTTCTTATGGTACACAATCTTCATTATGTTACACAATACATTATCTTCCTCAAGGCCAATATTTTTTTAATTGTTTAAATTTTATATTTTTCCCAGCTATATACAATTTTTACATTATTATTATTTTTTGAGGTAGTTGGGGTTGTATCTAGCCCAGAATCACAGAGCTAGAAAGTGTTATGTGTCTTGAGGGCAGATTTGAACTCAGGTCTGACTTCAGAACTGGTGCTCTATTCACTGTACCACCTAGCCCCTCCTTTTTTTTTTACATATTTTAAAGATTTTTTTGAGTTCTAGGTTCTCTCCCTTATCCCCAACCATAATCAAGAAACCACATAAGGTTAATTATGCAAAACATTTCCATAAAATTCAAGTTGTGAAAGAAAGCATAAATCTCCAACTCTAATGAAAATAAAAACTCTCAAGAAAAATTAAGTTAAAAATAAATAGAGAGATATAGGGAGAAATAGAGAATACTTCTGTATTCAGACACAATCTGTTGCTTCTCTGGGTATGGATATAATTTTTCAGCATAAGTCCTTCAGAATCTGTAGATTCATTCATTACTGAGAATAACAAAGTCATTTACAGCTGGTCATTGCTGTTACTTTGCTACTACAGAATATTGCTATTACTTTCATACAGTATATTTCATTTTGTTTATGGAGAATTTTCCATGCTTTTTTTCCCCTGAGAATATCTAGCTCATCATTTCCCAGAAAAAAAAAAGAAAAAAGAAAAAAAAATCCCATCAGAGAAACTTGCTTGGAAAATTTTTTTACAATTACTATCGCTAAGTGTATTCCCCTCCCCATGTATTCTCTCTCTTGTTTCACCCTGTTTTTCTTCAAAAGTGTTTTGCTGTACCACTCCCTGCACCAATATGCCCTCTCTTTTATAACTTTCTTCCATTCCTACATTCCATATATGTTATTTCTCTATTGTATGTTTCTAGATTCTTCCCTTATCTGTAGATTTGATAGCAAACTATTCCATACTTTTTTGAAAATGCTTAGGTTGTCACCCTTTATGTGTAAATCATGTATCCATTTTGCCCTTATCTTGGTATTCAGAGTGAGATATTGGTCTATATTCAGTTTCTGCCGCACTGTTTTCTAGTTTTTCCAACAGTCTTTGTCAGAGTTTTTTGTCCCAAAAGTTTTTATCTTTGAATTTATCATATACTAAATTACTGTAGTTTTTTACTATGCTGTATTGTGTGCTTAATCTATTCTATTGGTCAATCACTCTATTTGTTAGTTAATACTAGGATATTTTGATAATTACTACTTTATAATACAGTTTTAGATGGGAAAGGGAAGAAAGCTGTATTAGAAAAATTATGTGACAAAATTGTAAGCAATGACTAAATGATATTATTTTATTCTTTGTTGATTACCTTTATATTCTTAACCTTTTTTTCTTCCAGATGAATTTTGATATCATTTTCCTAGCTATATAAAATATTTTTTTTGTTATTTGGATATGACACAGAACAAAAAAACACTTCCATTTTCAATCATTATTGTCCCTATGAAGCAAACAAATATATAAAAGACCTAATGGAAAGAGAAGACTAAAACATGTTCTTTATAAAAGCTGTCCTTCATGTTATATAAATCAATATTTTAATAACTTATTAATAACAACATTAATTATAATTGAATCCATGAGCATACATAGTAAATTGGATTTATTACAGGATAGTTTTGAAAAATAAATATTTTTCCTGAGATATTTTATTATTATTTCGAAGATGATTTGATTTCATTTTCCCTTTCACTTCCAAGAGGACATTACTAACTGCCTTAAGGGTAGGAAAGAGGAGAGCAAATAGTGAAAAAAATTAAAAATTGCATTTTCTTGGGTGGAAGACTATAAGGATTACACATTGCATAGATCATCACTCTTAGTTACTGAGAAATCTGGCCTTCATGAAAGGGTTTTATGTATTGTTAATTTTTATTTTTATACCAGATTGTTAATTGAGTAGGAAAAGGGAGGAAAGTTGTAATTGGAAATAAAAATAAATTAAAATAAACTATATTGATAAAATTGAAAAAGTTGGGAACTTTGTTTATGTTTGCTTTTCAGAATAGTATTTTTTTTGGCAGTTGGGGTTAAGTGACTTGCCCAGGATCACACAAAGTGTTAAGTGTCTGAGACCAGACTTGAAATCAGGTTCTCCTGACTTTATCAGAATAGTGTTAAGATCACTGCTCTACTTATGGGGAACAGAAGCACAGTTTGGTTATTTTTTAAGTGAGTGAGTTTGTTCTTAAAAGCCTACATTTTCAGAGCTAAAATGTTCAGAAAGATATTTAAAGTAGCAGAAAAATCATACAAGTTGTAAAGTCATGTGAAAGTAAATGTACAAAATAATGTGTATGGAAAAAAAAAAAAAAAAAGTTAGATGCTTAAATGTATAATGGCTGTTTATTCCCAAAGAAGAGTTACAAGAAATGACTCCCCTTCCCCACCTCATAGGAAAGATGAAGAACTGCAGATATGAAACATTCTATAAAATGTTAGCTTTTTAAGTTTGTTGGTTAGGTTGCTGAATTATTTTCCTTCCTTTTTCTTTACTATATGGAATAGCTTCTAAGAGAAGAGCTATCTTGGGAAAAGTAGGTGACATAAAATTGTAAGAAATCACTGGAGAAATTATTTTATAAAATTAAATGATGCCTAGTAAATTTTTTTTCACATGAAAGCCTTATGAAACACAAAAAATGGAAAGCAATTGATGCCAAAATCAAATCAATGTCAAAGTCGAAGTATTAGTTTAGAGGTATAACTCAAAGAGAAATACTATTTCATTCCCCAATAATTGAAAGAATGGTGATACCTTTGAATCATAGATTAAAAAAGCTGTTGACTAAAGATTATTTTATCAATGATGATGATGATGAGTGATTGATTGATTTTAGATATCTTATTTCCCTAAAAATAAAACACTAAATCCAAAAGGATAGGTAGAAAGATTAGATGAAGAAATGAGTTATTTATAATAGTGGATGAAATAATTAAGTCATTGTGGTTCATATGAAATTATTAAACAAAGGTTGCATTGAAAAGTGATGATATAGGAACAAAATTAAACTTTGGGGAATATCTACATGAAATGGATAAATATTTTCATGAGAGGAAGAATAATATTCCCAAGAAAAGGGAATTTCAAAATGAAAGGGATAATGAATTTTAAATGATTCACTTCAGTATCACAAATATTTATTGAGCCACTGATGTGTTTACAGAATTATGGTGCACCCTGAAGAAGTTACAAATTATAAATTAAATATGACCTCTGTTAAAATAGATGGAATACCAAAAATAAAAACATGAAATGAGTAAATTATGAGTATATTGAAAACGTATGCATGCTATGAGAGTTCAAAAGAGGGAACCATTACTTTCTGCAATACATATGAGAAAATCTTAAAATAAGAGATAGAACTTGAATCTCGGCTTAGAGAATATTTTCAGTCCCAGAGGATAGTGAAGGTTTTTTCTCCCTATTTATTCGCTAAGCAGGCTTTAGCAGAAACAATGAGCAGGAAAATCTTCCAAAGAATTCTATTCCCTTTGACTCTGCGTATCCACTCTCCCTAAATTTTGCAATAATACTTTTCTTCTCACTTGGACTAAGACTTGACTTGCACCAGTGTTATACTATAGAGAATTTCTTACATGAGACCTTTTCTGCTACCCACAACTTCTAATGTCTACTCTTCCTTGTAATTATTTTCCATCTTCAATCTGTTATTTGTTTTAGTTCAAATATTTCTAAACTGTTTTTTTTATAAATCACAGAGCTATGACAATATAGTGAAGTTTATGCACTTCTAAGAATATATACATATATACATACACATGTGTTCATATGTATATATCTATGTATTATGTATATATGCCTACATAATTATACATATATACATGTAAAAACATAAATACATACATATATAAATGCTTATGTATTCAGATACATAAATTATATGATTATATATGATTATGTAATGATCAGTTCTGATGAACATGGCTCTTTTCAGTAATGAGACGATTCAGACCAATTCCAATAGATTTGTGATGGAGAGAGTCATCTGCATCCAGAAGGACTGTGGGAACTGAACATGAATCACAACATAGTATTTTCACCTTTTTATTGGATTTTGCTTTTTGTTTTTTTTTTCTAATTTTTTTCCCTTTTTGATCTGATTTTTTTCTTGTGCAGCATGCTAATTGTAGAAATATATAGAAGAATTGCACATCTTTAACATGTACTAGATTAATTGCTGTCTAGGGAAGTGTATGGGACAAGGGAGGGACAAAAAGTTTGCAACATAGGGTTTTGTAAAATTGAATGTTTAAAACTGTGCTCATATTTTGAAACTAAAAGGGTAAAAGAATGGAGATTTTGACAAGGAAACATACTTTTCTAACATACTAAGAAGGCACATTCATAGGGTTACATATGTTAGAAGCAGAATCTGAACCCGGATCTTATGACTCTGAGATTAGTCACATATCTACTTTGTTATTCAGTTCTTTAGTTATACCTGACTCTTCATGATCTTATTCAGGATTTTCTCAACAAAGTTACTGGAATGTTTTGCCATTTACTTTTCCAGTTCAGTTTATAGATGGAGAACTGAGACATTTAAGGTAAAGTGACTTGGCAGAAGTCATATAGCTAGGATAAATTTGAACTCAGAAAGATGAATTTTCTTTATTTCAAGCTCAGTGCTCTATCCACTGCACTCTTCTCATAATCCAGTGAATATTTATTACACACCTACTATGTTCAGACATGGTGCTAAGCACCAGGGTTAATGGGAAAAGTTCCTGCCCCCATAGAGCTTACAATATAAAGTGTGAGATACATACAAAAGAAAGGGGGAAAGAGAAAAAAAACACTATGGGGTACCCTGAGAAGGCATCTTGTTCCATGGAATTTAAGCTAGGGAGAGAAGCAGATGCAAAGTGGAGCAAGCTCAGAATCAGTTTTATCACTTTATAAAGTAAGTCACCGGGGCAGTTTTAATACTCTCCTCCTTAATACTCATCCTCTATTTTTAGGGAATGATATGGCCCAAAGACTTTTATTTTTGGTTGTGTAAACTGTGTAAACAGGAGTGTAAACATGAAAATTTGAGCACTTCAGATAGATTCTCATTACTCCTTCCCCCAAATTTCCTTTTATTTCTCTAGGCTAAAGTACATAGGAAAATAATTTATATATATCTTAACAGTTTCATTATTTCCTTTAGTGCTTTTCTTGGCCAGAGAACAAAGCGGTATATACAAATTTGAGTGTCTGTGTATTTCTGTGCTGGGGAGGTGTGCATATGTGTGTATATCTGAAGCCAGGTGCTTCAGTGGGAGACAAAAGTAGGAGGTGTCCAGAGAATGGGAGATGACCTGAGACTACACAAGTTTTATTTTAAAAAATACCTTAGAGATTCAAAGGTCCTTTTCAATATTACTTAAACTGCTTTTTTCACTGTGCTTCAATAGCAGATGATTAGTGCTTGCTGTTATTATACATTCCATTACTATAATTGCAAAATTTATTCTACCTTAAATGAGTAAGCAGGTGATGGTCATTTGTTTTTTAAAGTATGTCAGGAAGCAAAAAAAAAAAAAAAAAAAAACAAAAACAAAAACAATTAATCAGTTTGTTCATCATTTTTATAGAACATGCACAGTTTTATAACTCTCCAGAAGAGTTGGGTCATTTCACAACTCCACCAACAATGCTCTAGTGTCTCACGTTTTCCACATCCCCTCCAACATTTATCATTATATTTTCTTGTCATCTTAGTCAGTCTCAGAGGTGTGAGGTGGTACCTCAGATAGTTTTCATTTGCATATCTCTAATCAATAATAATTCTGAGCATGTTTGGTAACTATAGATGACTTTATTTTCTTTATCTGAAAATTATGTGTTTATATCCTTTGACTATTTATCAACTGGGAAATGGCTTGTATTCTTACAAATTTGAAACACAGTTCTTTATATATTTTAGAAATGAGACTTTTATCAGAAATACTGGCTGTAAAGATTTTTTTCCCAGGTTTGTACATCTTTTTTCATCATATTTCTATTAGTAAAAAACAAACAAACCAACAAAAAACTTTTCTAATTTAATGCAATCAAAGTTGTCCATTTTGTCTTTCATAATATTCTATAGTTCTACTTTGGTCATAATTTCTTCCCTTCTCCAAAGATCTGATAGATAACTTAGTCCTTGCTCTCTTAAACTGTTTATGGTTTCATCCTTTATTCCCAAATGATGTACTCATTTTGACCTTATTTTGTTATGGATTGTATGTTGCAGATCTATGCCAAGTTTCTGACATATTTATTATTTTCCAGTTTTCCCAGCAATTTTTGTCAAGTAGAAAGTTCTTATTCCAGAAAGTAGAATTTGGGGATTTATCAAATACAATATTTTTGTAGGCACTGATTATTGTGTTTTGTGCATCTATTCTATTCTGTTGATCCACCACTCTATTTCTTAGCTAATACCAAAAGCTTTTGATAACTACTGCTTTATAATATAGTTTTAGATTTGGCACTGATGAAATTACCATCCATTTTTTTTTCATTAATTTCCTTGATATTCTTGAACTTTTGTTCTTCCAGATGAATTCTGTTATTATTTTTTCTAGTTCTATAAAATAATTTTGGCAGTTATATTGAACAAGTAGACCAATTTAGGCAGAATAGTATTTTTTATTATATTAACTTTGCCTAACCATGAGCAATTTATATTTTCCCCAATTGTTTAGATCTTACTTTATTTGTGTGAGAAGTGTTTTGTAATTGTGTGTATATAGTTCTTGGGTTTGTCCTGGCAGATGGATCCCCAAATAATATTTATTAAATGGAATTTCCTTTTCTATCTCTTGTTTATGGACTTTGTCAGTAATATATAGAAATGCTGATGATTTTGTGGGTTTACTTTATTTCCTACAACTTTTTTAAAGCTGTAAATTGTTTCCAATAGATTTTTGCATGATTTTCTAGGATTCTCTAAGTATATCATCAAATCATCTGCAAAGAGTGATAATTTTATTTGCTCATTGGCTATTCTAGTTCTATTTTTTTTTCTTTTTAATTGCTAAAGCCAACATTTCTAATTCAATGTTGAATAATAGTTGTGATAATGGGCAACCTTGTTTTGCCTCTGTTATTATTGGGAATATGTCTAGCTTTTCTTTATTACAAATAACTCTTACTGTTTGTTTTAGATAGATACTGCTTATTCTTTTAAGAAAATTATCTATATATCTATACTCTTTATTGTTTTAATAGGAATGGCTGCTGTATTTTGTGAAAAGCTTTTTTTCATTTATTGAAATTACCATATGATTTCTGTTGGTTTATGATTAATTGATTAATATTATAATTAATTGATATGATTAATTGTGGTAATAGTTTTCTTTTTATTGAACTAGAACTGTATTCCTGATATAAATCTCACTTGGTCATAGTGGACTATTTTACTGATAATTTGCTGTAATTTCTTTGCTAATATTTTACTTAAAATTTTTACATCAATATTCATTAAGAAGATTGGACTGTAATTTTCTTTCTCTGTTTTGACTCTTCCTGGTTTAGATATCATATTTCTGTCATAGAAGGAATTTGGCAGAACTTTTAAATTTTATTGTTTTTTTTTAATTTTTTACTTATTGTTTTCCAAATAATTTACCTAGTATTGGAATTATTTGTTCTTTAAATTTTTGGTAACATTTTCTCTATTTATTTCCATTACTTTTGTAGTAAAGACCACATTAATTGTCCTTGTTGAAGATTATATGCTAGACATTATTCTTCTTAACTAAATAATTGAATAAATCTTTAAAAAGTCACTAAAAATTTATGAGCCAGACATTCTAATCACTACCATATAAAAAAGAGTATAAACAAGGAAACTGGATAACTATTTACACATCTCAACATAAGATTTCACAGTAACTACATCCTTTGATTTTAGGGAACCACAAGACCCAAGGAATTTATTTTTGGCAATTGTGTAAACTGAGTCTGATATATCTGCTTTTTCAGGTAGTCAGTGAATGCTAATTTACTACATATACTCATCAACTATTTATTTAGCTAAATGATTTTGTGAATTTAGAAAGTTATTCTCTCAGTGTGCTATCCCTTTCCTAAGAAAAATAAAACCATATAAAATAAAATATATCTTAAAAAACACAATGACCTCTAATGCAGAACTAAATATCATGAAATAAAAACATTATAGGTACAGTAAATAATATGAAAAGAATGTATTCATATCCTTTGAATATTTATCAACTGAAGAATACTTTTTATTCTTGTAAATTTGAATTGATTTTCCATCTATCCTAGAAGTCAGATTTTTATCAGAAAAATTTAGTCCAAAGAATTTTCCTTTCATTCATGTTTTGCTTCTAATTTTAACAATACTTATTTTGTTTCTGCAACTAAATGGTGTGTGTGTGTGTGTGTGTGTGTGCGTGTCTTGGTATATAGTGAGAGATATTAATCTATATTCATCTGCCAGTGGATTGCTTTCTATTTTGTTCAAAAAGTATTTGTCAAATAATGAATTCTTACTCTTAAAGATGTAATGTTTGACTTTATAAAAAATAGAATACTATGCATTTTGTTCTCTATATTATGTATTCAGTCTATTCTCATTGATCCCTTTGTTTTCTAATGACATTTAATAATGATGATTATTAATCAATTATGTGGTTTGAAAAAAGATACTAACAAGTTTTCTTCTTTTCCATATTTTTTTTCATTATTTCATTTGAGAATCTTGACATTTTGTTACTCCAATTAAATTTTATTTTTTTCCCCTAGTTCTCTTTAGCACAGCTTCTTACACTGTGGGTCACAACCTTATATCTTAGTCATGCAACTGAATACAAGAGTCATAAAATTATGGTTTCTTATCTGTAAATGTTTGCTTTTATATACCTGTGTTCCCAGGGTTGCATAAAGATTTCTCAAGCAAAAAGGGGTCAAAAGAGTTTGGGGAGCAGAGCCAAGATGGTGGAGTGAAGCCAGGAAGTTACTCAAGCTTTCCAAGTGTTCTTCAAAATCCACATAAAATCCAGTCTTTGAATAGAGTTTGACAGAATGAAACTACTCTCCAGCTCAAGAAAGTTTGGAAGGACTTCAAGAATGGTAAACTTGATATTTGAAAGGTGTGAAAATTGTATTCATCCCAGTTCAGACAATTTCCAGGAAAGCCAGTGAGGGGGTCTTATTCACAAAAGAACAACAATTGAGAGCTTTAATCCTAGCTCAACAGCAGAGCAGGTCAGTGGGGCAGCTTGCAGAACCAACACATAAGGCAAATTACCTGTACAGGAAAAATGTTGCTGATTGAACAGTAGAAGTATGACCACCTCCTACTGTAAACAAGACACAAATCACAAGGGGCTTATGCACTCAAAGCCAAGACTCAGAGCAGCAAAAACAAAGAAACAAACAAAGAAACAAACAGACAAAAAAACTTTGGATAATTCCCCTTGTACTTCCAGAGCAGAGCTTGACCTTAAAAGTCACAAAATAGGGGAAGCAAAGAAGGAAAAGAAAGGAAAAGAAAGAAAGAGAGAGAGAAAGGAAAGAAGGAAGAAGGAAGGAAGGAAGGAAGGAAGGAAGGAAGGAAGGAAGGAAGGAAGGAAGGAGGGATGGAAGGAAGGAAGGAAGAAAGGAAGGAAAGAAGGAAGGAAGGAAGAAAATGAGCAAGAAATAAAAAAGAAAGCTATTACAGTGACAGGGGAGATTAAAACAAACTCAGACAAGGAAAATATGCCCACATAGGAAATCACAAAAGATGATATGAATTGGCCTCAAGACCAAAGAGGCATATTTGAAGCCCTTATAAAAGACAAATAAGAGAGGTAAAATAAAAATTGGGAAAAGAAGCTGGAACCATGCCGGAGAAAGTCAAAAGCTTTGAAAAGGAAAACAATTCCTTTTTGTATTTTTATTATTTCTTAATAATAGCTTTTTATTTTCAAAATACATGCAAAGATATTTTTCAATATTCACCATCCAACCTTCCACCACCTTGCCTTCCATTTTTTCACTCTCTTCTACCAATCCCCCTCTCCTAAATAGCAAGCAATAAAATATATGTTAAACATTTGCCATTCATATATATACATATATATGTATATATATGCACACACACACACACACACACATATATACACTTGTACAATTATCATGCTGCACAAGAAAAATCAGAACAAAAAAGAAAAAAAAATGAGAAAAATAAAAAACAAACAAACAAACAACAAAAAGGTGAAAATATAAAACATTCAGTTCCCCCCAGTCTACTTTCTGGATGAAGATAACTCTCTTATTGATGAAAACAGCCAAGTCCATCAGCAGTACATGATACCTATACAAAAATTGAGAACATATTAACCTTCCAATTAAATGTAGAAAGGCAGAAATAGTAAATGTTTCCTTTTCATATCAAGATGCAATAAAAATTAATTTCTTCAGTATTCATGTCATTCTTGTCTATATCTCAATATATAGTTGCCCAAATGTTTTATACTTCCATTACTTCTTGTTACTGGAATATTTTTTTTATTTCTATTTTTTCCTGTTAGTATATTTTTGTAATAAAAAGTCTAATTCAAGTAGATTTATTTCATATGTTAAAACATTGCTGAAATTTTTAATTGTATCAATTCGAGGTTAGTTTGGCTTTTGGCATTTATAAATAACTATCATAATTTCTGCAAAAATTTATATTTTTGAACTGAGTGTGAACCACAACACAGAATTTTAACGCTTTCTGTAAATATTTCCATGCATTTTGTTTTCCTTCTTAGGTTTTTTTTTCTTCTTCTCTTTCTAGATCTGATGTTTCTTGTGCAGTAAGATAACTGTATAGATATGTATACATGTATTGTATTTGTCATATAATTTATCCTATTTAGCATATATTAGATTACCTGTCATCTGGGGTGGGGGTGGGGGGAAGGAGGGGAAAAGCTTGGGGAAAAAAAAAGTTTTTGCAAAGGTCAATGTAGAAAAATCACTCATATGTTTTGTAAATAAAAAGCTTTATAAAAAATAAAAAAATAAAAAATAAATAAAATAAAATAAAATATCAAAAATAAATAAATAAATAAATAAAATTTATATTTTTTCATATTTGCTTATGCTTATTCCCTCAAATTATTTTGCTTGTCATTCTTATATCTACTATTTCTAACACTATATAAATTATAAGTGATAATGGAAATCTTTGATTCTTTCAGTATGTACTTGGAAAAACCTCTATTTTATTGCTCACTTGTAATGTTAGCTATTCATTTTAAATACATTCATTGTCATGAAAAATAAATATTCATTATTCCTACATTTTCTAGTGTGCTTTATTCCAAAGCTCTCCTTACTTTTTAATTTTTCTCTCAAGTACTCTCACTTCATTGTCTTAATTTTTTAAGCTCTTGCTTTTGAATTCCAGGATTTCTAGTTGAATTATGCATAATTTATGTTTTTTCTCTGAAGCATTGCTTACAGATATTTTGGGATCATTTTCATGCATTTGAGTCTCGAGCTCATAAATGGTCATTATTATGGACTTCTTTTGTTTGCTCATTTTTCATGAATTTATGATTTTTCACTTGATGCTATGGTCAGGCTATTGACATTTTTTGAGGTAAGGTAGAAGCTGGTCCTATTGCATTTTTTTAAAGATATATTTAGTTTTGTTGTTGTTGTTGTTGTTTTTCTAGGAGGTCAAGGACAGGATGAAGATATACAAGCTTTGATTGCTTCTAAAGTGTCATAGTTCAGGGAAAAATTGCTTCTTGCATGGTTTGAGCTTGTCAAGTTCATGATGTTATTCAGAAAGAATAACAATAGAATGTTTATGGATTCATTCTGTATCAGCTACTTAACAAATCCTGTTGCTTCAGAGTTACAGAAATATATTCTTCTCTTTGGTCTGGAATTTCTGCCTCATACTTTTGCAGCCTATGCTAGAGATCCTTTTCTAATTCTAAGATCTGAACCAAAATGCTGCTTCTTATTACAATAATTTTCCTTTCTTAGTGCACAAGTCAGAGACTCCCTAAAGGGAATGCCACCCCTTTGTGCAGAGCTTTTTCTCAATCTGAATCTGATCTGTGACTCAGAACTGAGTAATAGGAGGCAAAGTTCTCATTAAGTATTTTTTTTCCATAGCAATGTACTTGGTATGGGTCAAAGCAGTGTCCATTTTGCATTTCATAATGTTCTCTAGTTCTTTGGCCATAAATTCCTCCCTTCTCCAAAGATCTGATAAGTAAACCATCCCTTATTCTCCCAATTTGCTTATATTTTCACCCTTTATGGATACCTATGAATTTGGGATCTTTTCTGTCTATAGCGTCTTCTTGGATTCTTGAGACCTCGAAGGTGGAGTATTGACACATTGACACATTGACACAATAGTACAACTATATGTATTTCTCTATGCTGACCAGACAAAGGAGTTGTTCTAATTTTTTCTTTATTTCCCTATCAGGGTTGGATCTGGTTCATTTTCTATATCAGTTTACAGGAGTTTGATGAATAGGAGGTCACCCATAGTTCTTTTTTTTCTCTCCCAATTTTGATTGATCTCTGTTTCCTATTTTTTCAAATAAATTTTAAAATATTGGATTTATGTTCTTCATTTTTTTTATTAAATCTACTTCTCTGTTAGAAGTTCTTGATGAGTTTTTTTTTTAATTTGGGAATTTATTCAAGATAATTCAACTTTAAAAAAATATAATGGGTTATTTATTTATAACCCTTCTATTTCTTATTCTATTAAATCTGTGTATTTTGTAATTAATTATTTCCACATATTTGGACAATACAGATATACATATTTCCTTTGTTTCTTGTTCATTTGTTATAAATTTAACTTTTTCATTTCCATTTTTATCATATGGTAATTTGCTAGGTCAGAGATGAAACCTCAGAAGTTTGGAGACATTTTGTTTGACTTATTTGTATTTCTCTAATATTAATTAGTTGGGACAATTTTAATAGAATTAACAATTTGAAATTATTTCTTCTGACCAATTATATTTTACTAACCTTCTCATATAGATCAAGAGACTGAGAACCCATAAAATTATACGACTTGTTCAAGATTATGTTAGCCAAAAGATAAGCAGAACTGAATTTTGTCCTCAAATATCCTGAGTCCAAACATGAAGTTTTAAAGTTTTCAAAGACAAATTGTACAATATCGAGCTATAAAATTCATGATATTTAGGGACCGAACACAAAAGAGTAAATGACCTTTTCCTAGTTATGATATCTGAAATTAATTTACCTTACAGGAAGTCTTAGAATGTCAAGGAGTAGAAACTACTTCACAAAGGGCAAATTATGTCTTTCTTTTTATCTAGGCTTTATGGAAGAAGAGAGAAAATCATAGCAATCAAACATTTAAATTTATTTTGGGTTAAAAACTGCCTGGGTATATATTAAATAATTCAGTGGAAGAAACATGTTGTGAAGCTAGTTTGTAATATAAACAAATTTTAAGGTTTTTTATTATTACAATTAAATGAAAGCTTTTTAAAATCAACATTTTAACCTCAAAGTCATATTAAAAATAACTAGTTTAGAATGCCACCAGCCTCATAAACTGAAGTTACTTGTCCTGTAAAATCTTTGAAAAATGTTATTTTTCCTGCTTCTTTAATTTTTTAATGCCTTTATGGAATATAAGTTTAAGGATTTTTTTTTGTGATGTGACTACTTCTATGATACTTAGACCACAGTATTAATAGTATTAGTAAGAAAAAAAATTAGTTAGAAGAACAGTATGGAACATGCATGCCACATTTTTACAATGTGAAAAGTAGTTTATATCAATTATCTCATGTGATCCTTAGAACACTTTTGGGAGGCACATGCTATTATTACACATGTTTTTATCAATGAGTAAACTGAGATTGAGAAGAATTTGAGATGGATAATCTCAAACTAATAAGTGTCTGAGGCATGAATCAAACCTAGGTCATCTTGATTGTAAGATCAATTCTCTTTCTATTACCCCAAGCCTTTTCTTAACTTTTTTTTTCCTTTTGGTAATCAAATAAAGTCAAATCAACAAATATTTGTTCTCTAGGCATTGAGCAATACTTAGGCATAGAAAATAAATGTCAAAAGCATAGATCCTGCCCTCAAGAAACTCATATTGTAATTAGGGGGACATGTAAACTATTGTGTACATACAAAATACAGATAGAAAGATAGATATTTATACATATATAACGTGTGTGTGTGTGTGTGTGTGTGTGTGTAACATCAGGTGAGTTGAGAAAATCTTAAAATGAAAAATCGTAATTAGCCCACAAATATAGCATTAGTCAATTAGTTGCTTTCTAGGAGATTCTGATGGTAAGATCTTGTCTAATTATCCATGATGTGTTGGACATAATGATCCATATAATCAATATGCCAATTTCAGATGACAGAGTAATTTAAGAACCTACCTATTTGACTATTCTTGGAAATATCAAATATCATAACTCTCTCTCTCTCTCTCTCTCTCTCTCTCTCTCTCTCTCTCTCTCTCCGTGTAATGCTCAGGGAGAAACTGAGGCAGTATCACACAGTGGAAATTAATGAATGCTTTATTGATGTTAATTGAGAGTTCAGAATCCATAGCTATGAAGGACTCATGTCTCAAAGCACGCAATCCAGACCAGATACTTTAGGCTGACAGCATGTTAGCCAACTGAATGCAAAGTACTAGTACTCCATTGCTGGAGAACACTAGTTTTATAATCTTCCTAGCCCAGGGGAAACAAAGAACTCATGGGAACAGCTGAGCACATCTGGTGTCCAAGGAAACCATAAATTCAGTTCTGACAGGTTAGGGAGTGAGGAGTCTTGGCAAAGAAGACTACAGATAAGGGGGTGGGGGCTGCTGGAGAAACTGAGTAAGTCTGGGTCACAGATAAGAGTGAATCCAATTATTTCTGAAGATCAGGAGTGGGGATTTCTATTCTGGGACAGAGCAATTAAGGGAGACTGAAACAGCAATTAAGGGAGACTGATATTGCAACTAAGGGAAACTGAGACAGTAACTGAGGGAGACTGAGACAGCAACTGGGGGAAACTGAGACAGGTACAACATTTGTCTCTCTCTTATAAATATTAAGTGTCTGAGGCAGAATATGAACTCTAGTTCTTCTGACATCAGGGCTTGAACTCTGTGATGCATTATCTAGCTGCCTCAATAATTAACTTCTGGCATCTATTTACCTTCTAGATAATTGGAACCAAGTACATAACTATTTTGCTCTTCTCAAAATTGACCCAAGCCAGAAAATTCATCTCTAATAGTCATGTTTACTGGATATAGGAGATTTTTAAATTTTTTTTTCAGTTATTAATAGGGGGTAGCTGATTTTCACACACACACAATTATTTTTGAAAGGGCAAGACACATTTGATTAAAAAATAATGCTTTCAACTGGAAGAAATTTTTTTTCTCACTTTAGGTCTAAGGGATGTTAAGTCATAAAGGATAAGATTTTGCATCTAATTTTTTGGCAGGAATATCTGAGGCATAGTTAAGAAAGAACCTGACTAGAATCATGTGACCCAATATGATTAGAACAGATATAGTGGGTGAAGTTTAATGACACAGGTCTTCTGGATTCTCTGGACTTGTCTTCTCTTTTCTTCTACAGTAGTTGAGGTTGATTCTTTTCTTTCTCTTTCACTCTTCCTTTTCTCCTCATTTGATCAGAGTAGCCTCAGATGCTACAGTTTCTCTCACTCTCTTATCTGTTTAAAAGACAGATAATTAATTATATATATATAGTCCATTTTGATTTCTCTCTTTTTTTTCTGGGAGACAGAATCCAAAGATACGTATCCAATTTTTCTGTCACATTTGGTAAGGGGAAAGAGAGGAAAATAAGTATTTATATAGCACCTATTAAGTGATAGAAACTGTGCTAAGTTCATTACAAATATTATCTCATTTGCAATTCACAAAAACCCAGTGCTATCATTCTCATTTTATAATTGGGGAAACTAAGACAAGCAGTCATTAAGTAACTTATTCAAGGTTACCCAGCTAGAAAGTGTTTAAATTAAGATTTGAACTCACATCTTGATTACATACCAGTACCTTATATACTGTGCCATCCAGCTGCCTCCAATTCCTGTGACTAAAATGCCAGGCAGAGAAGCTACAGGTGTCTTATCTTTCTACTTTGTTATATATTTTTGGGAGGAATTGGCAAACACTTTTTACCTTGTGTAAAGATATATCCAATTGGCCCAGGATAGTTATCCACTGACATATTTTTCTTCAGGAATAACTGTATACGTTACATTTTAATCCCTATTTGGTAGGGTTTAGTCTTATTACATGTCATTTTTGAAACATTTCTTTATTATACTGACAAGTGTTTTTTGTGATATTCTACTTGCTGAAATGTCTCCATCAAATTCTTTACAAAACTGTGTGTGTGCTTGTTTAGTTGTATTCACCTCATTAGTTTTTCCATTGGCTTATGCCTAGGAAAATCCTTAGAGTGCTGGTTCTCAAAAGATTTGTGTTATCACAGGCTCATTAACCAAGATGTTGGGTATCCTATCATCAACCACAAAGATTGATCTTTGCAATAGTCTGTGATATTAATGCTAGAGGAAACTGTCCTTAAGAATTTCTCCAACCTTGAAATAGCTAAAGTTTATAGAGACATAGAGCTATTGATCAAAACATCAAGAAATACTAAAAATAAAGGAACATTTGGAGGTGCCATATTTTGCTTTGTAAAACCTTGAGGAAAAATCAATCTTGTATTTCCATAGCCTCATATTGCCATTCTTAACTATGCCTTTGACTTGAAAAAAGTCATATTCACTCCATAACTTTCACTAATTTCATGAGAATTACAATACTCAATTCCTGAAAAAGTTCAGTTATTCCAATGAAAAATTAAGCCCAATGATATTAAAAAGAGAAATTTAAGAAAATTTAGTGCAAAGATGCATGTAATTTTCTTCAGTTGTCATTGCTTTTACAGTCATGTCAATGTAGCATTTTTTATTATCTTTACCATTTCTCCTTTTAATTCTTGAAGTCCTCTTGGAGAAGCAACATATGCTATCAGTATTCACTATGTTTAAGTTACTTAAATTATCCTTTTATCTTTCATCTTTCAAAACTTCTTCTCTGAGAGATAATAACCATAGGATATAGCATTCAATTATTCTCAATGTAAAAATCTCTCCTATCTCAGTTAGTCTCAGTTTCAACCGGGGAAAAAAGAAAAAAAAATGCTTGAAGTAATGCACTTAAATAGTAATATGAAAGATATAAGTTAGATAAGAGAAAGAAATTCCTGACAATGAGAGTTGTGAAACCTTGAACATGTCCCTGAGGTAGGTGAAATCTCTCCTGCCTTGGAGGTATTTAAAAAGTTTATTTTATAATTTTCTGAGATGGGTTTAAGCAGACCCTTATTGGCAAGACAGCCTTTCCATTAAAGGGTTCTGTCATCCTAAATACTATTATTTGTGATTAATTTAGTGGAATATTTTATCATCAACATCTAACTATTGTAGCTTATCCCTTAATTAACATTACTGACTTGGCAAGATGTTTGGTTAAAAGAGCATTACAAAATCTTCCATGAGATATTTCCTGTAGTATAATATTAGAATAATACATTGCACCATTCTCCAGGCAGCATAGCTAGCATGGTGGCAGGCATGAACTTTGTAAAAAGGAAAGGAGGGGAGAGGGAATAGATATCCAAAAGACAGAATTAAGCTTGCCTCAGTTGTAATTTATATAAATAGTAACAGTAATCTGTAATAATTTCACTGTTATAAAGAGTATAAATATTTTGTAAAGATCACATGTAATATTACAATCTTTTCATTAGAACATTTCATTCTGTTGTAGAAAATTTTGGTCAGAATACTTATAGCTTTATAAGATTAGACCAATATCAAGATGGTTGTCTTAAGTGATGACCAAAGTTACATCTCACTTTAAACCTCAGGTTAGCCTGGAACTTAGTCCAAAAAAAGGAGAAATATAGAGATCATTGCAGAGTTTGTATTCTTTTCCCTTTATAAATTACAAGAAAAAGAATTATTTTACAAAACTCCTTTCAAAAAAAGAAGATGCAAGAAAAAATATAAAACAAAGCATAATGGGGGCAGTTAAATGATATGGTACACAGAGCACTGACCTTGTACTAAAGAGGAACTGAGTTCAAACCCAACCATAGACACTTTGTCAATTGATTAGATGTAAGGAATTGAGATAGTTAGGAATCAGAGTGATTCTCAGGTTATTAGCATAAGGGATTGAGAAGATAATGTCCTTTACAGTAATAGGAAAGTCAGGAGGAGGCCAGAGTTTAGGGAGAAGGCACATGGTCCCATTCATAACATAATGAATTTAAGATCTCTACCTGACACTGATCATAGATAACTGAAAAAGTATTTAGAGATGTGAGATTGTAGGCAAGCAGAAAGTTTGGGCTAAGATTCATAGATTTTATAAAATCAAAAGAGAGATGATAATTAAATTCATGGGAGCTGTTAAAATTATAACCAATCAATCAGAATCAAACCATAAACACTTATTAAGTATCCTTTATATGCAAGACATTGTGCTAAACATTTCATCAAGTGAAGTAGTATTAAGGTAGAACAAAAGAGGGTCCAGAGTAGAACACCAAGAGAAATCAATGGTAGGAGAATCATCTGATCTGTTAGAGAATACAGAAAATGAGATAGAGAAAATCAGTAAGATAGGTTGGAAGAAAATCATGAAAAAATATCCTGAGAATATCAAGGAAGAAAAAATAATCACTTGTTTCAACGGCAGCATAATGGTCAGGGAAAAAAGAATGAAAAAAAAAAAAACTCAATTTGATTTGGCAACTAAAAATAATGTATAACTTTGGAGAGAGTGGTTTCATTGGAATGATAAAATTTTAAGCCCAGAGTATAAGGGAGTAAGAAGAAATTTAGAGGAGAGGCATCTATTGTACACAAGGAATTTAGCTATAAAGGGCAGAAGATATAATATCTTTATCAGGAATAGAAGGATCAAGTTAGAGTTTGTTTCATTTTTTCAGGATAGAAAAAACATTGACATGTTTGTAGGTATAAATGAGAGTAGGGATGACCAAAAAGCAATCTTTTCGAAAAGACAAGATGGAAAGGCTTACTTGAACAAGACAAGTTTCCTCATGTAAAATGGAATCAATAATTGCACCTTCCTCAAGGGCTGTTATGAGGATCAAATGATATAACTTGCTTAGCACAGTGTCTGGCACTTAATAGAACACTTTATCAGTATTATCTATTACAATTAATATCACCATCATCTGTAAACTGGAGTTAATAATAGTTATTTCAAAGAGTTACTATGAGAATAAAATTTTAAAACATTTTTTAAAAATTTTGCAAATATTAAAGGATTATAAATATGCCAGCTACCCTAATTAATCATGATTCTTCAACTTATAGAGGTCTTCTCTAGTGACTTTTTATCAAATGTGTCATACAGGGGATTTCTAAGCTCTTTCCAACTCTGAGATTTTATGATTAATTAATATAATTTTTAAAAATCCAATAAAACTTTAAATAGGCATTTGGAATTGTTTATTTTTAAATTGTGAAAACTGAGCAACATTCAATAAAATTTTAAGTATATATTTGAATACATCAAATATAGATATGTAATAGAATAGGATAACTATATCTAGAACAATACAAAAAGAAGCATATAAAGATAACTTTCTTTCCCTTAAAATTCTCAAGGGAAAGATACTTGCTGCCCTTATCCTCATAATTTATTACTGACTATACACACAGATGCCCAGATCATGTTTATTTTATGGTTTCCTGTCACTTCTGCAGCTTTTATTATTGTTTTTCCCCTAATCTATATTATTGGCATACCATCATTTTCTTTCTTTGTCCCTGAGACCAATAAATGACTGATATTTATTAAGAAGTTGTTCAGTAGGATGGTCAATGTGCTGAGCATAAGAGGCAAAAATAATTGAAATAGTTTCTGTTTTTAGATCAGAAAAAGTGGAGAAGTATGGGACATTAACCTTTCTAGGATACCTTGTATACTTTAAAGCTTTCATATCTGTTTCATGTCCTTGGAAAGTAAATTAACCTTTCTTCACCTCATTTACTTTTGTTCTATTAATTAGGGTTAGTAGAACTTTTTTTGAAAAAAAATTATTAAAAATGTAAATACAAAATTAGAAAAAAATAGAAAAAAGGGGAAAAATTGTCATGTGACCAATACAACATAAAGGATAGACTTCTAATACCTATCTCTCAAGATTTTTATGAGTAAATATCATTGCAAACTTTAACATTCTATACAAATGTGAAATATTGTCAATGTCATCTCCCTTTCTATATTTTTAATGGCCTGAAGATGGAATGATTCTTAGGCAAGTAATTATTCTACCTTTTTTCTTGTATATTTAATCGCCTATAAAATTTTATACTGGTGATTGATAGAATAAAAGTTTTCTGATATCACCCTATTCTCTCTATAGTAGAATGATAGGTAATTAACCCTTTTCTCACATGATTTTGTTCTAATTTGTTAGAATTTTTTTGAAAACTTTTCATTATATATAGCTTGTAACATAAACACACTGAATGAAAATATTGTTATTATTGTTGCTATTAGTATAACATTTAATATTATTAGTATAACATTTAGTGATTTAAGTAATCTCATATTAAAAATGTTCTCAAAAGGTCTCCAGTCAAAACTTGTGAAAAACTGTATGTGTGTGTGTGTGTGTGTGTGTGTGTGTGTGTGTGTGTGTGTGTGT
>JAJPUD010016647.1:8581-19495 GCA_023553655.1 Myrmecobius fasciatus
TTCCTTCCTTCCTTCCTTCCTTCCTTCCTTCCTTCCTTCCTTCCTTCTTTCTTTCTTTTCTTCCCTAAGTCAATATATTGATGCTGAGAGGAAGGTATTGATTTACTGTTGAAATCATATTCAATTTTCTTCTATTCTACACATGCTACATTTTGTAGGAACAATGACAAAGAAGTCCAAATTAGCCAAAAAACAAGAGGGCTAACATGATATACTTGAACATTTAATTTGCAGTTGGTAAAATTGATCCTAAAGGTACCTGTTCTAGACAGTAATGATTGGCCTTTTGGGTAGCAATTATACTACCTGGATAGGGTGGGAAATGTGTAAGGAACACATTAGCTCAGGAGTAAAGAAATGAGGGAGATTTGATTTTTGGGACTCTGATGAGTGTTTCATGTTGACTATGGCATTTCTCATCTTTATCCCCATCTCTCACTCAGTCTGTTCTTCACATACTGATCCAAATTCAAAAATTTTCATGCAAAATACACCACATTTTAACATTTTTAGATTGCTTGTATAATATCTGAAAACCTGTTTTTGATATAAGTTTCTGTACTTGCTAGAGACAGAATTCCTTTATCATACCTTTTCATCATATACCTGCTGAAGTCCAAAAATCACAATATTACTTTACCAGCCATTTAAAAAAAAGAATAATTTTTTTGGATTTATCAAATTTTTCTTGGCAAAAGAGTGTGTGTGTGTATACATATATATGTATATATACACACATGTATATGTATACATATATATGTATATACACACACACACATACACACACAATATTTTCACAAAAAATACTTGTTCTTTATTCTAAAAGAGGACCAAAATGACATCATTATGTTGGAATCTACAGTGTGTTTGACTGTGGCCAATCAAAACAATAAGAGTTTAGAATGCTCTGCCACAGATTAGACACAAATAGTCCCTATAGATATTTGGGGTGGCTTTTTTAACTTTGTGTATCTCACATTTCTTCTGAGCTAATTTAATTCTGTTTTGCTTATAGGGCCCAGCACCTTCTCTGTTGAGGGCATTCCATGTGGATGGTCCTGTAGCAGGGCCTCCCATGTCATATGATCAATTCTAAAGTTTTTAAGAGATTCCTTAAGAGTGTCCTTATATTGTTTTTTTTTTCCTGGGGACTTGTGAGCACTCACCCTGTGTGAATTTTCCATAAAAATAATCTTTTTGGCAAATGTACACTTGGCATTCTAATATAACCAGCCCAATGGAATTGTGCTCTGTTGAAATGCTTAGTAGTTTAGTTCAAGAAAAGACCTCAGTATCTAGTGTTTTATTTTGCCAGGTAATCTTCAGAAATTTTCTAAGACAATTAAAATGGAAGTTACTCAGTTTCCTGGTATGACACTGGCATACTGTCCAGGTTTCACAAGCATACAACAATGAAGTCAGTCCAATGGCTCTATAAGATGTTCAGTTTGGTAGTCTAATACCTCTCCTCTCCCATGCTTTCCTTTGGGGCTTCCCAAAGACTGAGCTAGTTCTGGCACTGAGTGTGTCAATCTCATTATCAAAGTGAAAGTATACTGTGAAAGTATCTTAACTTATTCAAAGTATTCAAAACTTTACCATTTGCTGTAACTGATGGTCACACATATGGATGTTGTGGTGCTGGATAATGGAGTGTTAATTATTATGCTGAAATTCATCCATATATACATACTTACATTAAACATACATATATATGCATATTTAAATGTAAAAAGAATATACATCTATTCACATATGTACATTCATATGTGGCTAAAATGGCTAAAATATGGCAGAGCCAAACTTAGAAAATTTGTCCCTGATTTGGAACCCAGGACTTGCCCACTATATCATATTGTCTCCTTAAACTTTTGGATAACAATTTTAGTAGTTGGATAACAATTTAGAGAATGGATGAAACTTAAAAAGGGTTACTTTGGTGAAAAATTCTTATTCTAGGTTCTTATCATATGAATTATTGTGCAGTGCTAGCTAATTGCCTGTAACAAATAGATTCTTGGCATGGCTTGCTGAAATCTCCATTGCTACTGCTGTCCTGACTGACAGAGAATCCAGTTAGCTCATCATGAACAGCAATTCTTTTTGATGATGTTGTCTTTGTAGGTCCTTGACTATTGTCTTGGGCTATTTTTTTTTTTTTAGTTTGAACAGCTACCCTATCTTTCCAATACATAATATGTGGTAGATCTCTACTACCTTCTGTCCAATATCATCATTATTATTGGAAGATTATATTGCCTGTTTGGTGTATCTAACAGTAAGTGAAAGCATTATTCTTATCTCTCCATAAGAAGGTCTGAGACAGTTGACATCTTTTCAATTGATCTCTTATATGAGAAATGTACTGGTTTGTGAGCCTCTACTTTTTTTCATTTTTGAGCATCTAGAAGAAAGTTCATTAAGGTATATATTTTAAATAGTTGGGTCCCAATTTTTGGCTAGCCAGGGCTACTGAACACTTCTTGGCAGATCCTGATGATATACATATCTTAAACTTCTTTTCTAGTCTTCCCCATTGGCAGTTTCCCCCAGTTTAAGTCAATTCATCCATTGTGTTCATCTATTCCTCGCATATATTAAGCTCAGCAGCTTGGACCCGAGTCAAGACTGGTAGATTGGCTCCACATTGAGACTGTTGTTGGATTTCCTGTATTTCTAGTTGATGCTTTGTGGGATTTGGAGATGATAATGATGAATCTATTTAATGTGAAGAATGCCATCTCTTAGATATTTTTAATTTAAAGAGTCATATAAGTGAGTTGGAAAGTTCTAATTGCTTTAGAACCTTCCTTTGGACTGCAAAGCAATGCCTCAAGTGCTGCTCCATATATCTGCATGATGTTTATCTCATTAAGAAGGAGGTGACAAGTTTCAGTTCTCTCTTTCCAATTAAAACTTCAGTTTTCATTTACCTTATTTTATAGTGAGGATTGGTACATGATCTTAGTTTTCTCCAGTTTACAGCAGTTATGTGACAAGGCTTTCTAAGGTTGTGCATCAGTAGCCTTGATAACATTCTTTGTCATTTTAATTGACATTTATTGCCTATAGAATTGGAAAGGTTTCCCCAATAGCTAAAACATGCTCTGATAACAGCTTCTGTTGTATTCTTAGCCAAAGCTCAGAGAAGATTCAATCCTTTAGATGGCCATATTTCACTGATCTAGTAATACAGAACATTTACTAGTCTGAATTAACTTACTACATACTCAATAAATAGCTTTAAGATATCAGTGAACGCCTCAGACTTATTCAATCTTTCTGAATGGTTGATGGAACTTGAGTTTAATATGTTTGATTTATTTGGTTTGCATGATATTTCAATGATCAGGCAACATGGTATATGAAGTGGAAGAAATACCTGATTTGGAGTCAGGGGTCCATCACAGTTCTGTTATTTATGATATATATGACCTTTATATAATCACTTTGCCTCTCAGGGTCTTAGTTTCCTCATATGTAAAATGAATAAAAAAGAACATAAGTTTTTTGATATTTTCCAAGCGTTGACATCCTATAATCTTATTTCTGTGACTTGTAGTTATTGTGTTAAATCAGTTAACTAATAAAATATTTATTAAGGTATTACTATGCACCAGGCACTACTCTAGGCTCTGAGAGTGCAAAGAAAATAAATGAAGTAAACCATATTTTCAAGAGACTTATATTCATATTCTTTTTTGAGGAAGGGAAGCTGAAAGGAGGGAAAGGCATTACACTCATAATTCCCTTACATAGAGAGAATTCTCAGGTGAGAAAAATGCCTCTACTGATGCAAGTTGATACATCCTCTGTCTCTATGACTTAAGGTCTTAGAAAGCTGCCTAGAATTCTAATGAAATTTAGGCGTGTGTCCTGGATCAACCAGTATATCTAAGGGACAAATCTTAAACTTAGATCTTCCTGGCTCTGAGGCCAGTTTTCTCCACTATACCAGTAGTTCTCAAACCTTTGTTCTCAGTATATTTATAATTTTAAAATTATTGAGGATCTGTTTGAAAAGTCTTTGTGTGGGTTATATTCATAGATGTTCATCATGTTCAGCCTACTGAAAAGGTTTCAGAGACCCCTCAAGATTTTTTGGACCACACTTTGAGAGCCACTATACTATATTACATTTCCATGATGTTTGGGAAAAATTGTGCAGTTAAAAGCTAAACAGAATAAAAACAAAAGAAATAAAAGAAATAGAAATACAGCATGGTTTAGAGAAAGTGTGGTTGAAAGGAAGCATGATTTAAGTTGGAGGGACAGCAGTGCACTGATTATATATATATATATATATATATGTATATATATATATATATATATGTATATGTATATATGTAGTTATAGTTATATTACAAAAGAGTGCTATTTCTTATGTGAATCACCACACAGGAGTTAGCAAGGCGAAGGGTTTTAACAGTTAATGAGGGGAAAGACAAGTTTCTTAATAGAACTCAAAACTAATTAGAAGGAAAACATCATTAGAAGGAAAATGCCATGAAATGGGAATATGCCATTGATTGGCAGGCTAAATTCATAGAGGACTTTAGCACTCTATAACAGTTATAATGAGGAGAAAGACACTATGAGGCAGGATGACAAGGCAAACTCTAAAAGGAATTCAGTTAAAATCTACACCATGATCACGTTCTTGAATGTAGACAGTGATGTTTTGTCTTGCTTTTCAGTTCTTTCAATTGATTCTGACTCTTTGTGATCCCATTTAGGGTTTTCTTGGCAAAGATCCTGGAGTGGTTTGCCATTTCCTTCTCCAAATCATTTTACATATGAGGAAACTGAGGCAAACAGGGTTAAGTGACTTACTCAGGGTCACATAACTAATAAATTTCTGAGGCCAGAGTTGAACTTAGATGAGTATTCCTGACTCTAAAATTGGCACCCTTTCCAATGCACCACTAGGTGCCCTGATGTTTTATAGAATGCTGATTTAAGATGTAAATTCTCATGCTGAAATTTAGAAATTAGCTCTCTAAAAACATTTTGAACTGGTTTTTAGCTCCCTCATCATCCTTCACAGTTGTCTTGGATCCTTGATTTGCTAAGAACAGCTAAATAGCTAAATCAGTTCTGTAAGTCTTTCCAGGTTTTTCTGAGAATATTCTGTTCATAATTTTTATAGCAATATAGTATTCCATCATAATCACATACCACAATTTGTTTATTCATTCCCCAATTAATAGGCATCCCCTAAATTTCCAATTCTTTGCCACTCTTGGATGTGGATTTATCAGAAAAGGTGATCATGAAACTTCAACTTGAAGAAGATGAGCGATTTCATAAAGTGGAGGTGAGAAAGAAGTCTATTTCAAGCATGCAGGAACTACCTGTGCAAAAACAAAGAGTTGAAATAATAGTTGTCAAATAGAGAAAAGCTGGTGGGATTTGTAGAAAGGGAGTTATATTTAATAGTCAGCAGCTAGTTGACAGTTAATAAAATTGTTGGTTTAGATTTAGCAAGATTCATCTTTCTGAGTTCAAATCTGACCTCAGATACTTCCTAGCTATGTGATCCATGACAAGTCACTTTTTTGCCTTGGTTCCTCAGCTGTAAAATGAACTGGAGAAAGAAAGGATAAACAAATCCAGAATCTTTGTGGAGAAAATGCCAAGTGGGCTCACAAAGAGTTGGATACAACTGAACAACAAAATGTTTAATGGAGCTAAGAAGTTACATGGGGACAGGTTGTGAAAGACTTTAAAAGTAAACAATGTTGTTCATTTCTTATTTTGGGGACAAAAGGGAGCCACTAAATTTTATTTAACAGGAGAGTGACAATTTTAATTGGTGCAATCTGGTGGGTTGGTTATTCAAATCAGTCATTTCAAAAATGAGGAGAATTCACTAATACAGATCAGCAACTATTACAATCTTGAGCAGCTGTCCAACAGACTGAGACATTTAATGCCTTGTCCATAGTCACAGTTAGTATGTGTCAGAGGTAGAACTTGAACCCAGATCTTCCTTGCTTGAAGGTTTGCCTTTTATCCTTTATACCATCACACATTTCATCTACTGGCATCTATAAATTATTTGGTATTTAATTATTCCCATTATATATAAAAACAATTTTTAACATTCCTTTTAAAAACTTATTTTCTCCTTTTCTTCCTCTGCACCCTGTCTCATTGAGAAGTCAAGCAATTCAACATAGTCTGTACTTGTGCAGTCATGCAAAACATCTCCATATAAGTCATGTGAAAGAAATCATAAACAAAAAATCCCTCATGAAAAATAAAATAAAATAAAAATGTCAATCTGTATTCAGATACCATCAGTTCTTTCTCAAGGGCTGGATGTCATTTTCTTCATAGATCCTTCAGAGTTGTCTTGGATCATTGTATTGTTAAGAATAGCAGTACTGTAAGTCTTTCCAGGTTTTTCTGAGAATATTCTGCTCATCATTTCTCATAGGACAATAATGTTCCATCATAATCACATACCACAATCTGTTCATTCATTCCCCAAATTAGGCATCCCCTAAATTTCCAAATCTTTGCCACCAGAAAAGAATACATACACATACTCACATGTACATATACATGTGTGTGTATATATATATGAAGACTTAGATGTGATTGATTACATATATATAATCAATCATATATAAGTCCTTTTTGCTTTTTATCTCTTTTGATATATAGTAGTGTTATTTCTAGGTCAAAGGATTTGGAAGGTTTGGGTATAGTTCCAAATTGTTCTATAGAATTATTGAATCAGTTTACAATTTCACCAAATGGGCATTAATGCCTCATTTCTCCCACATCTCCTTCACCATTTATCATTTTCCATTTCTGCCATATTAGCCAGTCTAATAGGTATAAGATAGTCCTTCAGTATTGTTTTAATTTACATTGTTTTAACCAACAGTGAGAGCATTTTTTCATGACTATAGCTAGTTTGATTACTTTTTTTAATTAAAGGTTTTTGTTTTCAAAACATATGCATGGATAATTTTCAACATTCACCCTTGCAAAACCTTGCGTTCCAATTTTTTCCTCCCTTCCCCCATCTCCTCCCCTAGATGGCAAGTAATCCAATATATGTTAAACATGTGCAATTCTATACATATTTTCACAAATATCATGCTATATAAGAAAAATCAGATCAAAAAGGAAAAAAAAGTTGAGAAAGAAAACAAAAGGCAAGCAAACAACAAAAAAGGTGAAAATGCTATGTTGTGATACACATTCGGTTCCCACTGTCCTCTCTCTAGGTGCAGATGGTTCTCTTCATCACAAGGCCATTGAAACTTGTCTACAATCTACAAAAAAAGCTGCCACAAACATTTTTGCAATATATGTTCCTTTCCACCTTTATGATCTCTTTGGGATACAAGCCGAAACAAAACATTACTGGATCAAAAAGTATGCACAGTTTGATAGCCCTTTGGGCATAGTTCCAAATTGCTCTCCAGAATGGTTGAATCTGTTTCAACTCCACCAACAATGCATTAGTGTCCCAGTTTTTTCCACATCCCCTCAAACATTCATCATTTTCTTTTCCTGTCATCTTAGCAATCTGAGAGATGTGTAGTGGTACCTCAGAGTTGTCTTAATTTGTATTTCTCTGATCAATAGTTATTTAGAGCACCTTCTCATATGGCTAGAAATGGTTTTAATTTCTTCATCTAAAAATTGTCTGTTCCTATCCTTTGACCATTTATCAATTGGAGAGTGGCTTGAATTCTTATAAATTTGAGTCCATTCTCTATATATTTTAGAAATGAAGCCTTTATTAGAACCCTTGAATGTAAATTTTCTCCTAGTTTATTGCTTCCCTTCTAATCTTGTCTGCTTTGGTTTTGTTTGTACAAAATCTTTTTAATTTAATACAATCAAAATTATCCATCTTGTATTCAGTAATATATTCCAGTTCTTCTTTGGCCACAGATTCCTTCATTTTCCACAAATCTGAGAGGTAAACTATCCTTTGTTCTTCTAATTTGCTTATAATATCACTTTTTTTTGTCTAAATCACGAACCCATTTTGACCATATCTTGGTTATGGTGTTAAGTGTGAGTCAATGCCTAGTTTTTGTCATGCTAATTTCCAATTTTGCCAGCAGGTTTTTATCAAATAGTGAGTTCTTCTCCCAAAATCTGGGGGCTTTGGACCTGTCAAACATTATATTACCAAATCATTGACTATTTTGTCCTGTGAACCAAATATACTCCCCTGATCACCTACTCTATTTCTTAGTCAATATCAAATGATTTTGATGATCGATACTTTATAATATAGTTTTAAGTCTGATAAAGCTAGGTTATCTTCATTTGCATTTTTTAATTAATTCCCTTGAAATTCTTGACCTTCTGTTCTTCCAGATGAACTTTGGTATTTTTTTCTAGCTCTGTAAAATAATTTTTTGGGAGTTTGATTGGTATGGCACTAAATAAGTAAATTAGTTTGGGTAGTATCATCATTTTTATTATATTCGCTCCTCCTACCCGTGAGCACTTGATGTTTTTCCAACTGATTAGGTCTGACTTTATTTGTGTTGAAAGTATTTTGTAGTTTAGTTTGTATAGTTCCTGACTTTTCCTTGGTAGATAGATTCCCAAATATTTTATATTATCCTACAGTTATTTTAAGTTGAACTTCTCTTTGTATCTTTTGCTGGTGGACTTTGTTGATAATATATAAAAATGGTAATGATTTATGTGGATTTATTTTGTATTCTGCAATTTTGCTTAAGTTGTGAATTGTTTCTAGAAGTTTTTTTTTTTAGTTGATTCTCTTGTACTCTAAAAATATACCATCATATCATCTGGAACGAATGATAATTTGGTTTCCTCATTATGTACTCTAATTCTTTTAATCTCTTTTTCTTCACTTATTGCCAAAGGTATAATAATGGTGATAGTGGGCAACCTTGTTTCACTGGGATCTTATTGGGAGTGGTTCTAGTTTATCCCCATTATATATGCAGCTTTGATTATTTAATTAGAAACCTATTCATATCTTTTGATCACTTAAAAATTGGGGTGTAATATTTTTATCAATTTGACTTTGTTGTCTATATGTATATATATCAAAAGAAACTTGCTTCACACATTTTTTCCACAGTTGCTATTAACTATATTTCCCTTCATCCAGTTCTACCTTCTCTATTTCTTTTACTATCTCACTCCCTTTGATCCTCTCCATCCCTTTTACTCTCTGCCCCCTGCAAAGTGTTTTGCTTCTGACTGTGACCTCCTCCAAGCTGACCCCATTTTTATATCCCATTCCCCTCCTACTTTCCTATAGGGTAAGATATATTTCTCCTCCTCATTGAGTGTGTATGTTATTCTCTCTTTGATTCAATTTGCCGCTTTATCTTGCCCCTCTTTTCTTGCAATTTAAAATTTTTGTCTTGCCTGTTTTATGTGAGATAATTTACTCCATTATACTTCTCCCTTTCTCCAACTACATTTCCTTCTCAATTTAATTTTTAAAATATTATCCTTTCATATTCAACTCACACTTTTATTCTTTTTCTATGTATACCCCTTATAACTGGCCTAATAATGAGAAAATTTTTATAGTTACAATTATCATCTTCTTATATAAGGGGGCCAACAGTTTAACTTTACTAATTCTATTTTGATTTCCATTTTCTGTATGCATTTTATGCTTCTCTTGAATTTGAAAGTCAAATTTTCTATTTACCTCTGATCTTTTCATCATGAATGCTTGATTATCCATTTTTTTCCTGACATTATACTCACTTTTATTGGATAGATTATTTTTTATTGTATTCCTTGCTCCTTTGCTCTCCAAAATATTTTTTAAACCATCCTCATGCTTAATACAGAAGATGCTAAGTATTGTACTATCATGATTGTGGCTCCACTTTCTTCACTTGTTTCTTTCTGGCTTCTTGCAATATTTTCTTCTTGACATGGGAGTTTTGAATGTGTCTATAATATTCTGGGAATTTTCATTTGGACACTTATTAAGAGGTGCATACTAGACTATGTTAACTTCAATTTTACCCTCTGGTTCTAGATCAGACCAGTTTTCCTTGATAATTTCTTGAAAGATGATGTGTAGGCTCTTTTTAAAAAATCATACCTTTCTGCTCCAAATCACTATTGATCAGAGAAATGCAAATCAAGACAACCCTGAGATACCACTTCACACCTGTCAGATTGGCTAAAATGACAGGAAAAGTTAATGATGAATGTTGCAGGGGTTGTGGGAGGGCTGGGACACTGATGCATTGTTGGTGGAGCTGTGAGCGGATACAGCCATTCTGGAGAACAATTTGGAGCTATGCTCAAAAAGTTATCAAACTGTGCATACCCTTTGACCCAGCAGCATTTCTATTGGGCTTATATCCCAAGGAAATCATAAAGGAAGGAAAAGGCCCCACATGTGCAAGGATGTTTGTGGCAGCCCTTTTTGTAGTGGCTAGAAACTGGAAATTGAATAGATGCCCTTCAATTGGAGAATGGCTGAATAAATTATGGTATATGAATACTATGGAATATTATTGTTCTGTAAGAAATGACCAGCAAGATGATTTCAGAGAGGCCTGGAGAGACTTGCATGAACTGATGCTGAGTGAAATGAGCAGAACCAGGAGATCATTATACACGGCAACAACAGTACTATATGACGATCAATTCTGATGGACATGGCTCTCTTCAACAATGAAATGTTTCAAACCACCTCCAATTGTTCACTGAAGTAAGCCATATACACCCAGAGAGAGGGATGCAAAATGTGGACCACAACATAACATTCTCATACTCCTTGATTGATGTTTGCTTACATTGTGTTTCCTTTATCTGATATATCATTTGTGTAGATAAGATTTTTCTTGCACACCAATGATAAGTTTGGAAATATGTATACATATATTCGATTTGCCAATATTTTAACATAATTAACATGTA
>JAJPUD010016647.1:19595-33442 GCA_023553655.1 Myrmecobius fasciatus
GGGGGAAAAATTTGTAACGGAAAGCTATGTAAGGGTTATTGTTGAAGAATTACCCACACATATGTTATGCAAATAAAATAAAAATTTAAAAAAAAGAAAAAAAATCATACCTTTCAAAATAGTCCAATAATTTTAAAATTATCTCTCCTCGATCTATTTTTCAGGTTAGTTATTTTTCAAAATAAATATTTCACTTTGTTTTTTTTTCTTTCTTTTGGTATTGTTTTAATATTTTTTCATTTCTTAGTAAATCATTAACTTCCACTTGCTCAATTCTAATTTTCAAGGAATTATTTTCTCCAGTGAGCTTTTGTACCTTCTTTCCTATTTGCTTAATTCTACTTTTTAAAGAGTGTTTTCCTTCAGTGAATTTTTATATCTTTTTTTCCCATTTGGCCAAATTTGCTTCTAAAGGCCTTCTCTTCATTGGCTTTTTGTACCTCCTTTACCATTTAGAATATTCTGTTTTTTAAGATGTTATTTTCTTCAGTATTTTTACCAAGTTGTTGAATTCTTTTTCATGATTTTCTTACATTATTGTCATTTCTTTCTTCAATTTTCCCCCACCATTCTTAAGTGATTTTCACAATCATTTTTGAGCTCTTCCATAACCCAAAGTCAATTCAATTTTTTTTGGAGAGGCAATTAGGATTAAGTGACTTGCCCAGGGTCACACAGCTAGGGAATGTTAAGTGTCTGAGACCAGATTTGAACTCAGATCCTCCTGACTTCAGGGCTGTTGCTCTATCCACTGTGCCACCTAGCTGTCCCCAATTCATATTTTTCTTGAAGACTTTGGTTGTAGGAGCTTTAACTTTGTTATCTTCTGAGTATAATGTTTTGATCTTCCTTGTCACCATTATAATATTCTATGGTCAGATTTTATTTATTTTTTTTTTTTGCTGTCATTTCTCATTTCTGCAGCCTATTTCTTGAATTTCAGCTCTATTAAAATAGGGTTCTGCTTCCAGGCTGGATAGTTCACTGTCACAAACTTTAAAATTTTTGTGCAGCTGTTTTTCAAGACATTTCTAAGGATGCATAACTTTTCACTTCTTCTAAAATGATATGATCTAAGGAGAGACATGATTACTGTGCTCCTGACGTAACAATATTTTCAAAAGCATAAATTAAAATATGGAGTCTATTCTCCAATCAAAAGATATTTCATAAACAGCTTTGGCCTTTCCTATCTCCATATCTTTGCTCATATTAGTACCATGTAAAGTCTATATTTTAACCTGGGGAATTACCTATTGGCTCATTTCAAAGGTTAAAATATTTCAGTATATGAAGTAAGAAACCAGAGACCTTGAGAGAACTGATTCTTATCCTTTTTTATCATGGACACTTTGATAATATAACTGGATTCCCCCTAGAAATAATATTTTAATATCACAAAATAAAAAATAATATAGCAGTATAAAGGATACCAAATCTATCTATCTATCTATCTAACTATCTATCTATTTATCTGTGTGTGTGTGTGTGTATTTTAAACAAGATCATTTCAGGTTTAAAACCCTTATTCACATGATATTTCCATGTTTTATTTTCTTACCATTTTGAATCTAAAACACTAATTGGATGAAATTTAGTCAGCATCATGAGTTATTTATTTTTGGTGACAGAAATTCACAAGAACAATACGGTATGACAAGGGAAAACTCATAATTCTTCACTGTTGGAAGAAGTATTCACAACAATGAAATCATTAATCTATTCAGATCTTCCCCTTTGGAAGCTTAACTACTTTTTAATGAGGTTCCCAAATTATGTGCAAGAATGATGAACCTAAACTCAGTAATGTTTTTTTAGGTATCAGATGCTTTTAAGAGAAAATTTTACCTCTGTTCTTAATCTTGTCTTTTTAGTTTCCTCACTAAAAATAAGGTTAAAGACATCTAATATTATAATGGGAAAATGGTAATTATTAATCAGAAGACATTGAAACTCTTGTTTTAAACGTGGCTTAACAATGAAATCACATATTTGTACTCAAGGTACTCAAAGTGCTTTGCAAACACTATTGAATAAATCTACATAATTTTTTTTAATGAAAGACTGGCATACATTATCATTACCTTTTTCATAGGCAGAAGGAAGGTCATCTAATTGCCTTGGTATCTTAGGTAAAATGGTCCACAAATTATGGAGTGAAAATAGATGCTTTCTATTAAATTGAGTCTGAGGTTATTATTGTGGTACAAGATAAATGTATATATGTTTGATGGGAGTTGAGCTTCCAAAAATAACACAATCACACTTAACTTGCAGTTTATTCTAAATTCTGCAATTACATTTCTTCCAACCTAGAAAGGCTATGATTGAGGTTAAATCGGAGATGCTGATGTATTTTGGAACACTATGCAAATATTAGGATGCAAACAATTTGTCCTCTTGCAAGGTGTGTGTTCACTGATTGCTCACTAGTCAGTCTCCTGAATTTAAATTTTACACTGTTCCTCTCTGCTGAATACTTCTCAAACCACACGAATTCAAATGTACTATTTGCATTGACCATATAGCTGCTTTCCACAATGTTACAATGCTTGGTTGTACTTGAGATAGCAGCCTTGGGTGGGGAAGAAATTAGGTAGTTGGTGTGTTTGGTTTTTCCTTATAATGGAAAAATTCTTCAGTCATTTGGCTCATGCTTTCATATGTATATGTGTGCATATATATATATATATATGTATAGGGAGAGAGAGAGAGAGAGAGAGAGAGAGAGAGGGAGAGAGGGAGAGAGAGAGAGAGGGAGAGAGGGAAAGAGAGAGAGGGAGAGAGAGAGAGAGAGAAGAGAGAGAGAGTCTTCATCTATGAAAATGCAGGTTCCTTCAGAGTAGAGACTTTATGTTTGCTTGTATTTGTATACCACTAGTTAGCACAGTGCATGGCACATAGTAAATGCACATATTAAATATTATTGCCAGGGAACAGGTGGCACAGTAGATAGAGTGCTGGGCCTAGAGTAGGAAGACACAGCTTTACGAGTTCAAATCTGGCCTCAGACACTATCTGTGTGAATCTGGGCAAGTAACTTCCCTTGTCTATATGTCATTTCCATCTATAAAATGAGCTAGAGAAGAAAATGATAAATCACACCAGTATCTTTGCCAAGAAAACCCCAAATGGGGTCAAAAAGATACAAACAACTAAAATGACTATACAACAACAGATGTTTTTTTAATTCCTTTTTTCATTCATCTGTTCATTCATCAGTGTTAAGGTTATTGCCACTTTCTTGGGAGAAAGCCATTAATGTAGAATAAATTTTGCTCCATTGGGTCTTCATGGATTTTACCTAGATTTAAAGATATTTTATCTCACTTAGACCATCCCAAAATTTGTTTCTACTTGTCATTTCCATTCATATACCCATATTGAAATCAGAAGAAAATCACTCACATATGTCTTACATTTCTTTTGAATGCCAGAATAAAAAAGGCCTGCTAAGAATGAAGAGTTAGAGGGATGGAGCCAAGATGGCTGAGTGAAGACACGACTCTCTGTGACCTCCTCTGACCTTCCCTCAAACCAACAGCAGATTAAGCCCCTAAACTGGTTCTGGAGTCAAAACACCCCCAAATATTTGGAGTACAACACATTCCCAGAAGAAGTTACCTTTGAAAAGCTTTAGAAAGTTTGATGTGTTTCTTGAGCTCTAAGAGTATATCAGACACATTTGGTTTACACAGAGAAAATTGTCCCTCTTTATATGGAAGTGAGAGGGAAAGGAGTAAAAGAAAGGGAAAGAATAATAAAAGGGAAAATAGAAGAATTAGGGGAAAGATGTAAAAGGGGGAGGGGCTCTAAAAGAGGTAGGACTGTTTGAGGGAGCTGGTCATCAAAAGTAAAATAAGGGAGAGAGAGGAAGAGAGAAAGGGGAAACAAAAGAGAAAAATATAACTTTGGGTAAATAAGATGGCAGGAAATGCAAAATTAGTTATTTTAACTGTGAATGTGAATGGGGTGAACTGTCCCATAAAGGGGAAGCAGATAGCAGACTGGATTAAAAACCAAAATCCAACAATATGTTGTTTCCAAGAAACCCATTTAAAGGATAATGATACATACAGAGTGAAGGTAAGGGATGGAGCAGAATCTATTATGCCTCAGGTGAACAAAAAAAAAAAAAGCAAGGGCAGCAATCCTGATCTGAGATCAAGTAAAAGCTAAGATAGAACTAATTAAAAGAGAAAAGAAACTATATTTTACTAAAGGGTACTATAGATAATGAAGCAATATCAACACTAAACATATATGCACCAAGTGGTATAGCATCCAAATTCCTAGAGAAGTTGAGATGCAAGAAAAATTATACTTGTTGGGGATCTGAACCTTGCTCTCTCAGAATTAGATAAATCAAGCCACAAAATAAATAAGAAAGAAGTTAGGGAGGTAAACAAAATGTTAGAAAATTTAGTTATGATAGATTTTTGGAGAAAATTGAATGGAGACAGAAGGAAGTTTACTTTTTTCTCAGCAGTCCTTGGAACATATACAAAAATTCACCATGTGTTAAACAGGGCATAAAAACCTCAAAATCAAATGTAGAAAGGCAGAAGTAATACATATATTTTTTTTTCATATCATGTTTCAATAAATATCACATGCAATATATTATTATTATTATTATTTGCTGAGGCAATTGGGATTAAGTGACTTGCCCAGGATCACACAGCTAGGGAATATGAAGTGTCTGAAACCAGATTTGAACTCAGGTCCTCCTGACTTAAAGGCTGGTGCTCTATCCACTGTGCCACCTAGCTGCCCCTATCACATGCAATATAAGGCCAGGAGAAAATAGACCAAAAGTTAATTGAAAATTAAATAATCTAATCCTAAAGAATGAATGGGTGAAAGAGCAAATCATAGACACAATCAATAATTTCATCCAGGAGAATGACAATAATGAGACAACATACAAAAATTTGTGGGATACAGCCAAAGTGGTTGTAAGGAGTAATTTTATATCTCTAGATGCTTACTTGCATAAAATAGAGAAAGAAAAGATGAATGAATTGGGCTTACTATTAAAAGAGATAGAAAAGGAACAAATTAGAAACCCTCAATTAAATACCAAATTGGAAATTCTGAAAATAAAAGGGGAAAGTAATAAAACTGAAAGTAAGAAAACTATTGAATTAATAAATAAAACTGAGTTGGTTTTATGAAAAACAAAAACAACAAAATAGATAAGCCTTTAGTTAATTTAATTAGAAAAAAGAAAGAGGAAAATCAAATTGTTAGTCTCAAAAATGCAAAGGGAGAACTTTCCATCAATGAAGAGGAAATTAGAGCAATAATTAGGAATTACATTGCCCATCTTTATGCAATAAATTTAATACTCTAAATGAAGTGGAGGAATATCTACAAAGATATAGATTGCCCAGGTTAACAGAAGAGGAAATAAATTTTAGAGAAAGAAAAAGAACAAGCTATTAGTCAACTCCCTAAGAACAAAAATCTCCTGGGCCAGATGGATTTATATGTGAATTCTACAAAACATTCAAAGAAAAATTAATTCCAATACTATATAAACTATTTGCAATAATAAGGAAAGAAGGTGTACTTCCAAATTCCTTCTATAAAAAGATATGGTGCTGATAGCTAAATCAAGTAGGGTAAAAACAGAGAAAGAAAACTATAGACCAATTTCCCTAATGAATATCAATGCAAAAATCTTAAGATATTAGCAATGTGATTACAGAAAGTCATCCCCAGGATAATAGAATATGAGCAAATAAGATTTATACCAGGAGTGCAGGACTGCTTCAATATTAGGAAAACTATCAGCATAATTAATTATATTAATAAGCAAACTAACAAAAATCATATGATTATCTCAATAGACACAGAAAAAGCATTTGATGCAACCCAACAACCATTCCTATTAAAAACACTAGAGAGTATAGAAATAAGTGGGCTTTTCCTTAAAATGATCAGTAGCATCTATTTAAAACCATCAGCAAGCATCATATGAAATAGGGACAAACTAGACCCATTCCCAATAAGATTAGGAGTAAAACAAGGCTGCCCACTTTCACCATTACTATTTAATATTATGCTAGAAATGTTAGCTTTGGCAGTAAGAGAAGAAAAAAGGAGATTAAAGGAATTAGAGTAAGTAATGAGGAAACCAAATTATCTCTCTTTGCATATGGTACTATGCTATACTTAGAGAACCCTAGAGACTCAAGTAAAAAAAAAAAACTTCTAGAAACAATTCACATTTTGGCAAAGTTGCAGGATACAAAATAAATCCACATAAATCATCAGCATTTTTATATATCACCAACAAAGTTCAGCAGCAAGAGATACAACAAGAAATTCCATTCAAAATAATTGTCAATAGTATAAAATATTTGGGAATCTATCTGCCAAGGAAAAGTCAGGAACTATACAAAATAAACTACAAAATACTTTCCACACAAATAAACTCAGACCTAATCAGTTGGAAAAACATCAAGTGTTCATGTGTAGGCCGAGTGAATATAATGAAAATGACAGTACTACCCAAACTAATTTACTTATTCAGTGCCATACCAATCAAACTCCCAAGAAATTATTTTACAGATCTAGAAAAAAAGAGTAGCCAAGTTTATTTGGAAGAACAAAAGGTCAAGAATTTCAAGGGAATTAATTAAAAAAATACTGATGAAGGTAGCCTTGCTCTACCAGATCTAAAACTATATTATAAAGGAGTGATTATCAAAAGCATTTGGTACTGGCTAAAAAATAGAGTAGTCGATCAGTGGAATAGGATAGGATCACAAGACAAATTAGGCAATAATTATAGCAATCTAATGTTTGAAATACCCCAAATCCCAGCTTTTGGGATAAGAACTCACTATTTGACAAAAACTGCTGGGAAAATTGGAAACTAGTAAGGAAGAAATTAGGACTTGACCCACACGTAACACCACATAACAAGATAAGATTTAAATGGGTTCATGATTTAGACATAAAGAGTGATATTATAAGCTAATTAGAGGAACATAGGATAGTTTACCTCTCAGACCTTGTGGAGAAGGTGGAGTTTGTGTCCAAAGAAGAAAGGGAAATCTTAATTGAACACCAGATAGATAATTTTGATTATATTAAGTTTAAAAGATTTTGTATAAACAAAACTAATACAGACAAGATTAGGAGGGAAGCAATAAATTGGAAAATCATCTTTACATTTAAGGGTTCTGATAAAGGCCTCATTTCTAAAATATATAGAGAATTGACTCATATTTGTAAGAATTCAAGCTACTCTCCAATTGATAAACAGTCAAAGGATATGTACAGACAATTTCCAGGTGATGAAATTAAAACTATTTCTAGTCATATGAAAAGATGCTCCAAATCACTATTGATCAGAGAAATGCAAATTAAGATAACTCTGAGATCCCACTACACACCTGTCAGATTGGCTAAGATGACAGGAAAAGATCATAGCGAATGTTGGAGGGGATGTGGGAAAATTGGGACACTGATACATTGTGAACGGATCCAACCATTCTGGAGAGCAATTTCGAACTATGCTCAAAAAGCTATCAAAGTGTGTATACCCTTTGACCCAACAATGTTTCTATTGGGCATATATCCCAAAGAGATCTTAAAGGAAGGAAAAGGTCCCACATGTGCAAAAATGTTTGTGGCAGCCCTTTTTGTAGTGGCTAGAAACTGGAAAATTAATGGATGCCCATCAGTTGGAGAATGACTGAATAAATTATGCTATATGAATGCTATGGAATTTTATTGTTTTGTAAAAAATAACCAGCAAGTTGATTTCAGAGAGTCTTGGAGAGTTTTACATGAAGAAATGCTAAGTGAAATGAATAAACCATGAGATCATTATACACAGCAACAACAAGACTATCTGATGATCAATTCTAATGGACATAGCTCTCTTCAACAATTAGATGATTCTAAGTAGTTCCTGTTTTCAGTGATGAAGAAAGATATATACTCCCAGGGAGAGGCCTATGGGATTTAAGGGTAGACCACAATGGAGCATTTTCACGCTCTCTATTGATATTTGCTTGCATTATATTTCCCTTCTCAGATTTTTTTTCTTGTAGATCCAATTTTTCTTGTACAGCAAGATAATTGTATAAATATGTATACATATATTAGATTTGTCAAATTTTTTAATATAATTAACATGTATTAGATTTCCTGCCATCTAGGGGAGGGGATGGGGGAAAGGAGAGAAATTTGTAACAGAAAGCTTTGCAAGGGTCAATGATGAAAAATTACCCATGCATATGTTTTGCAAATAAAAAGCTTTAATTAAAAAAAAAAAAAAAAAGAATGAAGAGGTACCTGGGAAGTGACATAAGGAGCAGAGGAAATGTAGAGGTCTACATTTCTAGGTCACAGGTACAGACAATTTCCAGGTGATGAAATTAAAACTATTTCTAGTCATATGAAAAGATGGTCCAAATCACTATTGATCAGAGAAATGCAAATTAAGATAACTCTGAGATCCCACTACACACCTGTCAGATTGGCTAAGATGACAGGAAAAGATCATAGCGAATGTTGGAGGGGATGTGGGAAAATTGGGACACTGATACATTGTGAACGGATCCAACCATTCTGGAGAGCAATTTTGAACTATGCTCAAAAAGCTATCAAAATCTAGGTCACACTCACCTTACTTTACTAGAATGGTACTAAAGTTGCCCTTTTCAGGTCAGTGATAAGTCAGTGTGTCTTATAGAGATTGAAGGAGAAAAAAAATTATGTCAGTATTTGTAAGCTATGGAGTGCTACGTTTGAACAATTGCTGGTAAAGACATGTAATATAATATTGAGAATAAATGAAAATTATTGAATATGAGGAATTCAGAGAAACCTGGGGAGATATGAACAATAGATACAATCCAATAAGTAATAGAAAATGACTATGTATTATAAATGAAAAGAAGACTAAAAAGGAAGTCAAACTGAAGAATATAAAAAATCAATCTTGGTCTCATATGCAGTTAATAGCTAGCATTATATAGTGCTTTAAGAATTACAAAATATTTTACAAATATAATCTCATTTAATCCTCAAAATAATCCTGAGAAGTAGGTGCTGAAATTGAGGCAGAGAAAGGTAATTAACTTATCCAGGGTCACAGAGATATTAAATATCTGAGGTAAAATTTAAAACTGTTTTTTTTCCTGATACCAGATGCAGTGATCTCTGCATTGTGCAAATAAGCTGCATGATAATGAAATATAGTTAGGGAGTTAAATGGATGAAATGTTGCTTAATTTGTCAGATCAGACAATTGTATCAGTTGTTACTGCATGGGAAGGATCAATTCCCTTGGGAAGAACTGAGGAAAGTGGGGATATATCCAGAAAAGTATATGGTATAAAAATAGGTTAGCAGTTGGACAGACAGTTATTGGAGCTAAAGTTCTCAGAGATAGGAGATACTGAACTGGAAAAAAAGAATTAAAATCATGAATCAAAATAAAGTCTGAGATTGGGTTAACAAGAGATAAGATCTAGCATCAGGATGTAATATTTTGATCCTGAACAAATAATAGTGTCAAGCTGTATAGAGATTTCTATTTGTTATACATTTAATTTCTTGGTCTCTATGCATTTTTGTGTCATTATATGCTCAACTTCACACTTCAATTTCATCTAAAGTTCTTTCATCAGGTACAGAACATCAGACCATGATGGATCTTTTCCAGTCATTCTTACTGAGGATATCTTGCCATAAACCTAGTCTATATATCACCCCCAAACAACAACTACCAATAAATAAACAAAAAGACAAAACTCACCAATCTGTTATTTAGGAAAGAATAAAAAAGTTACTACCTTCATTATTACTGGAATGGGTATGGCAATCAATGTCTAGTGCTCCACTCATGATCTATGCAGCTTCCTAGACTAAATCTTCCTAATATTCCCCAAAGAGTGCTAATCCCTCAGTAAAATATAAGCTCTTTGAGGACAAAGATAATCTCATTAAAAAATTATATCCTCAGAATCAAGAGCAGTGTCTAGCACACATTAGTTGCTTAATGGATGCCTGTTACTTTGTTGGTTGATTGACTGGAAAGCTATCACTGCTGTCTCTCCTCCACCATTCTATTTTTTACCTCCATAGTTCATTTACTGTTGTGCACTATGTAGTGGTATACTGGAATTAATTCTAAACAGATCCAGGCAGGCAATTGTTAAATTTTCAGTGTGATCTGTCATACCTCAGAAATCATCAATCATAAGCCAGGACTTGATTTATTTTGATTATTCAAAGTTAATAAATTGTTAATAATATGGATTAATTTTAGAATATGTGCATCATTTTTAATTTTTCTTTTTCTGGGACAGCGCAAATGTTAATTACTAGGACACACTCCAATTTTGATCTATAAATAGAAAGTTCAAAGAATGCAGTAATTATTAAACTGGAGATCTGGTAACTGTCTGTAGCATTATAACCTTGACTTGTGTTTACAAAACACTTTAAAGTTTGAGATGTTCTTTAATTTCATTATTTCATTCTAGCTCCATTTCTCCTCTCCTTTACTTTATGATAGAAGATCAGGGAATGCAAAAGTTAAAGAAAGCAGGCATACATGTATACTATGGGTATTTTTTCCTATGATAATCCTCCATTTCTGGGAATGGCTGAAGTGGAAATTTACTGAGAGTATTCCTGTTTTTTGACAAAGATAAAGATATTAGTGAATAAGAGAGGCCAGTCTGTTATCATTTGCTCCTATTTAGAAAGAGACATATAGTTGGCGGCTGTTACTGATTAAGAAATAGAACTGTAGATCAGAGGAGTAGATTAGGTACCCAATATACAATAGTAAATGATTATAGTAATCTATTATTTCTTAAACAAAAAGATCTGAACTTTTGGGATAAGAACTAAATATTTGACAATAATTGCTAGGAAAATTATAAAGCAATTTGGGAGAAAGCAGAGATCAACATCTCACACCAAGTTAAAGTCAAAATGCATAAATGATTTAGACATAAAGAGTGATACCAGAAATAAATGAGGGGAAGATGGGAAAATGTACTTGTCAGATCTCTGGATGAGGAAAGACTAAAACCAAACAAGAGCTAGAGACCATTAGGGAAAATAAATTGGATAACTTTGACCAAATGAAACTGAAAAGTTTTTGCACAAACAAAACTAATACAGTCAAAATTTGAAAGAAGTCAGGAAACTAGGAAGAGTTTGCAGTATATCAATATTAGATATGTATCCTAAAGAGATCAAAGAACAACTGACCTAGAAAATAGATCCTGAAGAGATAATATAAGAATTATTGGACTACCTGAAAGCCATAACTGAGAGAGAGAGAGAGACAGAGACAGAGAGAGAGAGAGATCAAAGAAAAAGGAAAAGAAAAAACAAACATAACAGCTCTTTTTGTGATTAAAATAATTGGAAATTTGGGATATACCCATATATTATTGCTCTATGCTGACTCCAAGGTATGCACAAAGCTAGTGGCTAATTGGAGAGTGAAGAAATGGAGGGATTTTTTTTTTTTTTTGGTAGACCAGGCATGAGAGGTGCTATGAACTCTAGTACTTTTCTTGAAACAGAAAACAGGGCAGAGGACAAGATCCCAAGGAGATTTTTTTTAAAGAGTGTCTGAAATTAGCTGACTGAAGTGGCAAACAAATAATTAAGGAATCTCAAGAAATTGTCATTTAAAGCATATAGGAGTCCTTGAAACAATCCACCGATCACCTCCTGAAAGAAACCCAAAAATTAAGTCCCCCAGAAATATCGTGATTAAATTCCAGAACTATCATACCAAGGAAAAGATATTATGAGAAGCCAGAAAGAAACTATTTAAATATCAAAGAGCCACAATTAGGATCACACAGGACCTAGCAGCTTCTACTTTGAAGGATCGAAGGGCCTGGAATCAGATATTCCGAAGGGCAAAGGAACTTGGATTACAGCCAAGAATAAGTTACCCAGCTAGAATGAGCATTATCTTCCAGGGAAGAAGATGGTCATTCAATGATATAGGAGAATTTCACCTATTTCTAATGAAAAGACTAGAACTGAACAAAAAATTTGATCTACAAACACAGAACACAAGAGAAACATAAAAAGGTAACAAGAAAAAAAACTCTTGAGAACTATATTTATGTTATAGATACTTATAGAATGAGGGTTGATTTTGTGAATCTATTATTACATTATGATTGTGATGTGATTGCTGTGATTCTGTGATTGTTGTGGTGTGATTATTGTGATTTTATGATTATTATGATGTGATAGACTGAAAAAGAGGTTGGAGGTAGAAAAGGGATAGCACTGGAGGAGGAGGAAGGGGAGGTAGAATAAGGGAGATTGCATCACATGTAGAGTCAAAGAAAACCTATAATGATTGAGAGGAAAAAAGGGAGGGGCATGAGAATTTGGTAAATCTCCATCTCATCAGATTTGGCTCAGAGGTAATAATAGACATACTTATAAGGAAACAGGAGGGAAAGGGGGGAAAAAGGGGTGGGTGGGGCTCTAAAGGGGAAGGATTGTTTGAGGGAAGTGGTTATCAAAAGCAAAATAGTAGGGAGGAGGGAAAGGGGATAAGAAAGGGAAAAGGATAAGCTAGGGTAAATAAGATGGCAGGAAATACAGAATTAGTTATTTTAACTGTGAATGTGAAAGGAATGAATTTTTCCTTAAGGCAGAAGCAGAGAGCAGACTGGATTAAAAACCAGAATCCAACAATAAGTTGTATACAAGAAACACATCTAAAACATAGAGATACATACAGAGTGAAGGTAAAAGGCTGGAGCAGAATCTATTATGCTTCAGGTGAACAAAAAAAAAGCAGGGGTAGCAATCCTTATCTCAGACCAAGTAAAAGCAAAGATAGACTTAAATAAAAGAGACAAAGAAGGAAATTATATCTTCCTAAAGGGTACCATAGATAATGAACCAATATCAATACTAAACATATATGCACCAAGTGGTATAGCATGGAAATTCCTAGAGGAAAAGTTCAGAGAGATGCAAGAAGAAATAGACAGCAAAACTATAATAATGGGGGATCTCAACCTCCCTCTCTCAGAACTTGATAAATCAAACCACAAAATAAATAAAAAAGAAGTTAAGAAGGTAAACAAAATGTTAGAAAAGTTAGGTATGATAGATCTTTGGAGGAAATTAAATGGAGACAGAAAGGAGTTTACTTTTTTCTCAGCAGTCCATGGAACTTATACAAAAATTAACCATGTGTTAGGACACAAAAAACTCAAAATCAAATGCAGGAAGGCAGAAATAATAAATGCATTTTTTCAGATCATGATGGAATAAAAATCACATGCATTATAAGGCCAGGAGAAAATAGACCAAAAAACAATTGGAAACTAAATAATTTTATCCTAAAGAATGAATGGGTGAAACAGCAAATTACAGACACAATTACTAATTTCATCCAAGAAAATGACAATAATGAGACAACATACCAAAATTTGTGGGATACAGCCAAAGCTGGATTTACATGTGAATTCTACCAAACATTTAAAAAACAGTTAACTCCAATATTATATAAACTATTCGAAAAAATAGGGAATGAAGGACTCCTATGAAACTTCTTTTATGATACAGACATGGTACTGATACCTAAACCAGGTAAAACAAAAACAGAGAAAGAAAATTATAGACCAATCTCCTTAATGAATATTGATGCAAAAATCTTAAATAAAATATTAGCAAAGAGATTACAGAAAATCATTCCCAGAATAATACACCATGACCAAGTAGGATTTATACCAGGAATGCAGGGATGGTTCAATATTAGGAAAACTATTAACATAATTGACTATATCAATAACCAAATTAACAAAAAACATATG
>JAJPUD010016648.1:0-17750 GCA_023553655.1 Myrmecobius fasciatus
TCCTTCCTTCCTTCCTTCCTTCCTTCCTTCCTTCCTTCCTTCCTTCCCTTCTTTTCCCTTCCCCCTTCTCTTTTTCTTTTCTCCTCATTCTCTCTCCCTCTCTCTCTTTATTATTATTTTTTTAATCTGGACCTGTGATTTTACTGGCATAGGGAATTCCCAGTGAGAAAACGCTTCTACTGAGTAGATGGACAACAATTCTGCAGTTTATCACTCAACTGGAACCATTTTCTACAAAGTTATCAATGACCTTTTAATTATTAAGTCTGTTGATCTTAATTCTTTTCCCTTCTTGATTATTATCCAGCTTTTGACATAGCTGAACACCTTCTTTGTGCCAAAGCTTCCTTCTGTCTTGGTTTGTGATATTATTCACTCTTGGTTCTGTCATTACTTGTCAGATAGTTCCTTCTTCGGTTTCTTTGTTAGATCATGATCCATCATATTTTGTCTCAACTGTGGTTGTGCCTCATAATTCTGTCCTGGACCTTCTTTTTCTTCTCTCTGCATACTCTCAATGACCTTATGAGTTTAATTACTCTGTGTAAATGATTCCAATAGCTATATATCCAAGCCCTCTGCTAAGCTTTATTACATCACTGACTATAGGGTATTTCACACTGCATGCCTCATAAGCATTTCAAAATCAATTATGTCCAAAATGTAACTCATGATCCCCAAAACTCACCCCTCTTTTAGACTTCCATACTGCTACTGAGAGCACCACCATCCTTCCATTCACTCAGATTCACAAACTGGGAATCAATCTTCTGCCTAGCTTTACTCGCTGCTACCTCCAGCTGCCATCCTTCTTCATATCTTCCTGATCTCCTATTATTCCAATAGCCTCTTCTTGTTCTCCCTGTCTTTTCCCCTCTCTTACTTTTCTATAAATTTGCCAAAGAGATATTCCTAAATTACAAATCTAACCATTTCATGTCTTTGCTAAATAAACTCCAGTGGTTCCTTATTACTTTGAAAATCTAATATGAACTCCTTTGCTTGATACTTTAAAACCCTCATAACCTGGATCCACCCGGAACCTTTCTAGCATTTATACATCTTACTCCTCTCTGCACACAACGGTTGCTCCAAATTGTTCTATATAATTGCTTATGCACAAAACTCCATCTCCCTTCTCTACATATTCACACACACAGGCTGTCCATCTTCCCTCTAACACTCTCCTCACTTCTATTTTTTTTTTTTAATTTCCAGTTTCAATGACCAATTCAAGCATCACTTTCTACAAAAGGGTTTTTCTTTTTGACCCCGCATAGACATTAAACTTTTTCTCCCTCAACACCATTGTGTTATTCTACAACTAGCTAGCTAGATATAGATAGGTATGTCTATTTACCCATCCACCTACACATAAATATATTTACATATCTGTCTACACACACATATGTTCATGTTCTCTCCTATAGAATGTTAGTTACTTGAAGACACAGACTGTTTCACTGAAATTTCTATCTTCAGCATGGTAGAAGCTTTAAAAGTATTTGTTGATATAGTCTTTTAAAAATATTTTCAATTAAAAAACATCAAAGGTGTGTATGGGAAAGAATATTTCTCTCTGCAAAGTAGAATGGACAAAGAGGATATATGAAACCACAAATCTCTTTTATGTTCAGTTTGCTTTTTAAAAAGATATAATAAATCATTGTGTTTATTTTCAGAGCTGTCTTTCTTATCTGTATTTCCACTGAATTTCCTTCTGCTCTTTTTTTGGTGCATTTTTAAGAATGCTTTAAATAACTATTTCATTCTTTTTTTTTCTTTTTTTCCCCAACACTAATACTCTCTTTACCCCTACCTACCCCAAATAAAAAAGGAAAAAAAAAACCCACTGTCTTTTGACAGATGAGCATAGTCACACAAAATTAGTCGATTAATATATTCCTGGAGAGTTTTCTGAGGTATTGACTGAGTGACTTGTTCAGGATCACATATCCAGTAAATATGTGTCAGTGGCAGTTCTTGTACCCATGATGTTGTAGGTCTGACTAATCTCAATCTCTTATTCCATATTGCTTTTCCTAAAAAATCACCTATTTAAAAAAAATCAATTGCAAGTAAGACAATCTTTTTAAAATTTTGTTTATCCTATTATATTACTAACAGTAAAAGAGATGAACTTTTATCAGTGTAGTCAGAATTACTGGATAAAAGTTATTTCTAAGATGCTGGAAACATTATCACCAAAAAGTCCTTATTTATGCATATTTTATTTGACTCTCTCCTATCAACCCACCTAATATGATCATCCCTCTTCAACTATCATATTCTCCATCTTTCCCAAAGATATTTGAGTAATCTAGAGGCCCCTTCTCTCATCATCATGCCCAGAATGGGCTCATGTGCTTTCAGGCCAAAATGGACTCTCTCCTGAACGTAAAAAACAGTGAGATTGTAGTGAAAGTTTTATGTGTGTGAAATAGGCATTGTAAAATCAGGACCTTGTCAGTATTTAAATCTGTGAAGTGCACTGGGAATTTAAATAGTAAGTCAGCCCCAAGGGCAGGCGGCCCGGGAAGCCTACGAATGTTCATCCTTCCTACGCTAACAGCTTGCACATTTATACATTTCTATTACAGTATGAGGAACAGCAAGCAGAAGGAATAGAAGGTGTTAACAACCACTACACAATATTTCTTTAAGGATACATTTCCTCCATTTACTCCCAACATAAATTCTGACAACAAGGCAATATTTATCCAGGAAATCATGTATCTAGAAGGGCTACTCTTAAATTATGAAATGCTTTTTAATGCTCTTCCTTAATCTATACAGGGAGTAGTTGGTTAATACAATATAATTAACAGACTAAATTATTTTTATAAGAGAAAGGCTTAGAACACAAAACCAGTCCATTAAAAACAAAAACCTTTCCATATATATATATATATGTATATATATATATATATAGGTGCTAAGAATTCAGATTAACTTTCTTTTGCCTTTAAAGAGAAGCATTTTACTAGATTCCAATCAAATAGAGACTCCTTTAAATTATAGGGAACATAGAATTTTAGTCTAGAGCTAGATGGGACCTTTGAGACCTCAGAATCCAATTCCCTTATTTTACAGGAGACAAAAATGAGGCCCCGATAGATTAGAGGGTGTGTTCAAGATCATAAACCTATAAGTGGTAGATCCAATATTCAAGCCCATGATTTTTAAGTTCAAAGTTGAAAATTCATTTTCCATTATATCAAGCTGCCTCCCTAACTAAGGAGAGTAGAACAGAAGGAAAAGAAAGCAATAGAAATAGAAAGTGGCATTCTGTCATATTCCCATCCCCTTTGGTTATTGAAATGAAAACTATCCCTTTTGGGCTCAGTCCAGAAGTTTTCAAAGCAGGGTCTAGAAGCCCTGAGGGTCCCTACAGGGGGGTCCATGAGGTCAAGACTTTTATTATAATAATACTAAGATGTTTTAATTTCAAATGTGGTAAATATTGATAGATATAATCCAGACAAAAGCTCTTTGGGGTCCTAAACAATTTTTAAGAGCAAAAAGGGGTTCAGAGACCAGAAAATTTGAGAAACACTGGTTTAGAGCAACATGCACCTCTCCCATAGCACAGTAAGAACTGTATCCTGAATAAATTGGCAGACTCCATGGCCCTTTTGGTAACAAAAATGGGCAAAGATTTACAGAGTTGCCTTCAAATATTTGAAGGGCTGCCGTGTGTAAGAGGGATTCAGTTTAATGGGGTCTCAGAGGAAAGAACTAGGAGGAATGAGTAGAAGCCACAAAAAGGCAAACATGGGCTTTATATTAGGGGGGAAATTTCCCCAAGAATTAGAACTGAATAACAATTTCCTAATAATAATTGTCCAAAAGTGGAATGGGCTGACTCAGGAAGCAGTGAGCTCCCTCTCACTGGAAGTATTCTAGAAGAGGCTGGACTTCTTTAAGGAGATATGATATGAGGGGTTCCTTTTGCAGGTATGGGGTGGATTAAATGTCTACTGAGGTTTCTTCAAAATCTGGAATCCTATGATTCTTTGACTAACATTTTCTGTAAAAATTACACATAAATGTCTATAAAGATCTACAAAATTTACTATCTCACCTTTTGTATCTAGCACCAGTGCTTCTGAAGCTATTCCTTGATATAATCTGAGGATTGCCACCCATTCCAACATATCATAGAATTTCAGACCTAGTAGGTATCTTAATGATTACCTTGCTTCTCTCAAACTTAACACATGATGTCTGGCAGTGACAGAAAAAAAAATAAAGTTTTTTTTTTTGTTTTTGTTTTTTTTTTTTTTAGGGGAAATGGTCACACTGAGCAGAGAAGCCTAGCTAGGTTCATATCAATTCAAATCCAAGTTTTCTATACATGGGTGGTCCATCTGAAGACTACCTTGAGATCAGATCATATCCTTCTGTTCCCAAAAAGGATTTTATCTCTATGATCTAGTAGTTGGCTTGGAAATACATTTGAAGTTCATAAAATACCAAGAAGACGGTCTTTATTTTTGGATTTCTATGTGAAATCAAGGACACTTTATTCTCATTGAATTTATAGTCCAAAGACATGAGATCTTGGCAGTCTCTCGAACGGGGTCTGATGCCCCTATGTCCTGAGAGCTGTCCCATTCTCATGGCATTCAAAAGCCAGGATGAAAAAAACCAAAACACCCATTCCCTAGAGGCTAGTTATCTTTTCACTGACCCAGTCTCCCACCAAAACAAATCAAGGGGAAATGGAAAATCCCAGTTTATAGAAAGCAATATGGATATTTCCACATTGTATGTCCAAATCTGGAAGAGGACTGATGCCACATAAATCTTCTTTCTTTATCTGAGGGGTCTTTTAAAGGCAAATGGTAATAATTTCCTAATAAGTGGAATTAGAACAGGAAAGAGGATAAAAGCAGCAAAATATTCTTGAACTGCTTGAAATTTTCTCCTGGACAAATCTTCAGGGACTTCTGAAACCACAAGTTCAGTCAGAACCAGTCATCAATTATGATCCAGTTAATGTGTGTTTTTAATATTCCTTCTTTGCCATTTTCCTTCTTCTTTCATAGAATCAGGAGCCAGAGAGAATCTTGGAAGTTATATACCTCATTATATAGAAGAGAGGTCAAAGGCCAATATAAGGGGAGCGGAGGGGTTTGCCTTGAGTCCTCCAAATCCAAATCCAATATTCTTTCTATTTTTCAAGCTACTTCTATGTTGTTCAGTTGTTTTTCAGTTGTGTTTGGATATTTGAGACCCTATTTGGGGTTTTCTTGGCAAAGATATTGGAGTAGTTTGCCATTTTCTTTTCCAGATCATTTTACAGATGAGGAAACTGAGGCATACAGGATTGAGTGACTTGCCCAGGGTCACATAGTAAGTATCTGAGGTCAGATTTGAATTTATGTGACTTTTTAGCTCCACGCCTGGTACACTATCCCTTATGTCATCTAGCTGCCCCAGAAGAGACCTAGTTAACAGCACTAAAATTTGTATTTAATGGATCACATGGGCCACTTTGTTCATACCAGATGTCAACATCTAATCAATCAATCAACTATTGATGGATTCCAAAGCTTACAGTTATACCTGATTCCAACTTCTAAACTCCAATGGCATCTTGATATCTATAGGTCACCCCTGAGGGAATGAATTCAGCCAGAATCTTGTTAGAAAGTTGTGGAAGTGGGGATTACCACATACAAGTTAACAGTGCCGATAGAGCAGACAAAAAAGCTCCCACAATATTGGACTGCCATAGCAGATGCATAGGTCCCAATCTTATTGTACTCTATCCTTTTAAGTCCACATCTAGAGTAATTCAGGAATTTAGGAAAGATATCGACAAGCTGGAAAGAACAAGAAAATCAGATTCTTGAACAGTCAGAATCTGCTACCAGCCAAACTCTTGATAAATGAGAGGCCAACCAAAGCAGTGAAAGACCTCAAGTTCATACCATATGAAGATTTATTGAAAGAACTATGGTTCTTTACCCTGGAGAAGAAAAAAAAAAACCCTTGGTTGCAGAAGGGAGAATGATGGCTATTTTCAAGAATTTGAAAAAGTTGTTAGAAGGAAGAATGGAGAAGGGGAAGGGAAAACATTTATATAGTGTCTACTATGTGCTAGGTACTATGCTAAGTCCTTTTTATAAATAGTTTATTGGATCCTCACAACCATTCTGAGAGATAGGTGCTAGTACTATATTCATTTTAAGGTTGAGGAAACTGAGGCAAACTGAGGAAAACAGAGATTAGGTGACTTGCTAGCTATGTATTAGAGGGTGGGATCTAAACTCAGGTCTTCTTGATACCACTCTCACTTTACCAAAAACTGCCTCAAGCAGAGGGATTATATTGTTTTGCTCAGGGGAGGGAAAAAATAAGGAACAATGAGCACAAGCTGCCAAGAGGGAAATTTACATTTAAGATAATATCCTATTATAGCTTAGTAAACAAACAAACAAAAAAAAAAATCCTAACAATTCCAATGACCCAAAAAGGAAGGGGTATCTTTGCAATGCAGCCAATTCTCCCTCACTGGAAGGCTTCAAGCAGAGGATGAATGAGTACTTGAGGATACAGAAAAGAAATTCTTTTTTTTTTTTTCCCTATGAGTTGGGCTATATGGACTCAGATCTCAGAAGTCTCTTTTAACTCTGAGACTTCATTATATAAAGACTTCATTAAATCTATAGTTATCTGAGCTAGCTCACTTAGTTCCTGCTGGAGTTTCTGATGAGGGGGAAAAGATGGAACTATACAGTAACCTGACTTCACCATAGATAAGCTGCTTCTGTCATATATATAAAGGAAGAGAAGATGATGAGCTTTGGCCAGAAGTACTAACACTTAGGACATCAAACTGTGCTGGAGTACTTGAGGATAATTATTTAGCTATGATCATTATTAGCTGCTTTTAATCACAATAATGAACTAATACAGTAGTACTTATGCTGGGAAAAGTCAAAGAGAATCCATTAAAAATCTAATTAAAAGCCAGTCCTTAAGAAGAATCATGGCTTATTTATCTCTCTATTAGGTAATATAAACTAGTGAACTGTGCAGCTTGGAAGCTCTCCACCAGTAGAGCTGGTAAGCACTATTCCCCATATGGTTGTAAAAGTATAATAAATCCTGCATTCAGGGAACTTGGTCTGTGTTTTCAGAAGTAAGAAAAAATGAGGGGGGAAAGGAGAGAGAGGAGAAAGAAAGAGAAGAGAAGAGAGAAGGGGAGAGGAAATAATAAAAGAAGAGAAGAGCAGAAGAGAGGAGAGGAAAGGAGAGGAAAAAAGAAGAGAGGAGAGGAGAGAAGGAATAGGTAAAGAGAGGAAGGGAGAGATAGAGAAAGGGAGAAGGAAAGGGGGAAAAGAAGAGGGAAAGAAAGATGAAGAGACAGAAGGAATGAAGAGGAGAGGGAGAAGAGGGAAAAGGGAAAAGGAAGGGAAAAGAAAGGTAGAGGGAGATAGATTATCATAGAAAAAAGATACAGATGAACCAAGACAAAATAGTCTTTTGCTGGGGTCTTGTGAAGGCCTTTACCTCTTCTCTACCTACCCTGATCTTCATATTCCCTTTCCCCCTCATCTTCAACTCAATCATATAAGTTACTAAATTCTATTATTTGCACCTTAGCAATAATTCCTGAAACCCCTAATCTCATTGTCACAAACTTAATTCAGGCTCTCATCTCATTTTTCCTGGGTTTCTGAAATAGCTTCCTACAATAACTAATTGATTTTCCTTGCTTCCGATCTCCCCTTTTCCAATCTATCCAGCATACTGCTTCCAAGTTAATATTCTTAAAGTAGGGAACTGGTCACATCACTTTACTGCTTAAAAAAAATCAGTTGACAGGGGCAGCTAGGTGGCTAAGTGGATAGAGCACCAGCCCTGAGGTCAGGAGGACCTGAATTAAAATCCGGTTTCAGACACTTAATACTTCTTAGTTGTGTGACCCTGGGCAAGTCACTTAACCCCAATTGCCTCAGCCAAAAAAAAAAATCAATTGACCAACATTTATTAATCACTCACTGTGTACCAGGCACTATGCCAGATCCTCGGGATATAAATATAGGAAATGAAATAATCCTTATTCACAAGTAACATATTTTAATAGGGAAAACAACAAGATCATATATAAGTATAAATAGAAGACACACATACGTAGAAACAGACACACACACAGAGAAAAAGAGAAAGAGAGAGAGAAGGAGAAAAGAAAACCATAAAGTAGTTTGATAAAAGTGTAATTAGGAAGGAAGGATATTAATAGTTGAGATTGGGAAAAACTTGAAATAGAAAGGAGGTATTTGACCTTGTTTTAAAGGAAGAAATGACAGAAGTGATGAGGGAGTGCATTTGAGGTATGAGGGACAACTAGTGAAAAGATGAACAGAGGGTGAGATAGTGCAGTGCAAAGTGTCCTATGGAAGAAATAGAGAAAAGGGCAGTTTGCCTGGAACACTGGCTATGGGAGGGATAGTAATATATAATAAGGATTAGAAAGACAAATTGAGGGAAGGTTTTGATGGGATTTTAAACCCTTCTAAAGAGCACACATCGCCCATTGCTTATGGAATCAAGTTTATAGGACTTTAAGGACTCATTTACCTGCTGATCAAGGTCTTTCACAATTTGTTTTTAAATCAGCTTTCAAACTTGTCCCTTTTCAGCAACACCAAATTACTAACTACTTCCTAAACATGGTTCCCTTCTCACTCTGATTCTGCTTATTCCCTTTCCCTGTAGGTGCTCTGGGTTCTCAAAAGTTGTACAACCTGCACCAAATAGGAGTAGAAAAATATCCTGCTATCTAGGGGAGGGGTGGGAAGTAGGGGGGAAAAATTTGTAACAGAAAGCTTTGTAAGGGTTAATGTTGAAGAATTACCCATACATATGTTTTGCAAATAAAAAAAAATTTACACAGGATTTAATAAACCTTTTCTTAGTTTATAAACAAACAAACAAACAAAAACAAAACAAAAAACAAATAGAAGAAAAGCTACTGCTGTGGTTCTCTTCAACAATGAGATGTTTCAAACCAGCTCCAATTGTTCAGTGATGAAGAAAGCCATAGAGAGAGAAGAAAGAAAGAAAAAAGAAGAAAGCCCAGAGAGAGAGAGAGATCTGAATGTGGACCACAACATAACATTTTCATGCTCTCTATTGACGTTTGCTTGCATTATGTTTCCCTTCTCAGATTTTTTTTCTTGTAGATCCAATTTTTCTTGTGGAACAATATAATTGTATAAATATGTAAACCAAAAAAAGAAAAGAAAAGAAAAGAAAAGCTTATGCTGGCTGTCCAAGTACCAGAAGGGCTTCCCATCATGCTGGATATAGAGTGATAAATTTTTCAACCAGAGCAAATGAAGACCATTGACTAAGAATCTCACCAAAAGGAGTATTCACATCAACAAATTTAGAGTCCTTTGATGGAAGTATTAGCAGCTGTTAATAAGGGCAGTTAGAAAGATAGAGTACAAAGTTTGAAGTGAGGAAGATATCTTCCAGAGTTCAAATCTAGCGTCAGATACTTCCTAACTGTGTGATCCTTGACAAATCATTTAATCCTGTTAGTCTCAGTTTCCTCATCTATAAAAGGAGCTGGAGAAGGAAATGGCAAACCACTCCAGTACCTTTACCAAGAAAACTCCAAATGGAGTCATAAAGAGTCAGACAAGACCCAAATGGACTCATAAAAGAGTCAGACAAGACTGAAATGACTGAACAGCAGCACATATAGTATTAAGAATGCTAGTTTAGGAAACAGGAGAGACTTGGATTTGAATCTGATTTCTGATACTCAATAGTTGTGAGCAGCTTTTTCATTTGTAAAATGGGGATAATGATACTTATAATATCTGTCTCTCAATGTTATAAGGAAATCATAAAACACTCTATAAATGTGAGTTATTATTGCAGAAGAATCTCTTCCACCTTTCCATTTGAACTGCCCTTGCTTGAGCATTCTGGTTAGTTGCTGCCTATACTTCTCGATCAGCTCATGGGTCATTCTGTCTCTGAAGCCTCCTTTGTCCTCAGACAGGAAAAAATTCTCATGAAATTTGGTACTTTCTCACTGCAATTTCACATCATACTTTTTATCTTTTGTGGTTATCTGTATAAACATGTACAAAATTACCAGGTCTTAATACAGTTTTAAGCTTTTAAAGCTCAGGTTTCTAGCTTAAAAAGTTATTAAAGTTTCAAAACTATCCTAAGACTTTTGAAATACCCTGTATCTTGTCTTGTCTCTCAGGCTACAAGCAATACAAAGACAGAAACTTTTAGTTTTCTTTGTATTTTTTGGTTTCACCTAGCTTTTCCTCCTAACAGTGAAGCAATATATGTATCTGTTGAAATGGAGATACTATTAAAGAGCCATCCATGTTTGCAACCTTGTAATCATCCTAAGCTCCAATTTTCTCTTCACATCCAACCAGTTTCCAAAAACTTTCTCTTGTAGGTAGCAAAATGGATAATGTTGAGCCTGGAGTCAGGAAGAACTGAATTTAAATCCTGCCTCAGATACTTAACTGTAACCTTAGACAAGTCACTTACCCTCTGACTCAGTTTCTTCATCTGTAAAGTGGGCATAATAACAGTATTTACTTTCCAAGTTTGTGGTGGGGATTAAATGAGAATAATTGTAAAGTGCTTAGCACAGTAAGCGCTAATATGTTAGTAACTACCACTTTTGCCACTATTACCACCATTACTACTATTAGTACTAGTAGTACTACTATTATCACCATTATTATTATTATATGATGTTGGGCAAGTAACAATTTCTGCCTGCCTTAGTTTCCTCATTTGTAAAAGGGAAATAACAGTAACTACCTCCAAAAGTTGTTATGAGGATCAAATAATGTTTCTGAAAGGCTTTGTACAGTGCTAGGCATATATAATAGGTACTATATACTTACTCCCTTTTTTCTTCTCCTGTGCTTATACAACATCTCTTGTTTCAATTCCTTCTGTATTCTCACCTATAGTTACTACCTTAATCAAGATCCTCATAATTGCTAGCTTATTATAGTTAACATTAATATATCCCTTCAAGGGTTAGAAGTTACTTTACACATATCTCACAGCAATCCTGGAAAGCAGGTACTTTTTATTACTCTCATTTTTACAGATGAGCCAACTGAGACATAGATTAAATGACTAGCCCAAGGTTGCGTAGCTAATTGTACAATCATTAGAATTAGTCTCTCTGAAGCCAATTTCTTTCAATTTCAAAGTATCCTCCATAAGCTGGCAAATAAACATTTTTTAAGCACAAATATGATAATTTCACTATCCTGATGAAAAGGCTTCAATGGTGCCCTTTTGTCTCCAAAGGGGTACTTAGCCCCTGAAGGTCTGTGAACACTTTTAAAAAAAATTCTGTATTTCAACATAATTTCATCATATAGTTAGTTTCATATATATTATATATTTAGGAAAAGAGAGGACAAAGAACAAGCAATTATTAAACACCTACTATTTGCCAGGTTATATAATCTCACTATCCTGAGAAGTTCACATTTTACCAGCTTGCCAAAGGGGTCCACGGGGTACACACACACACACACACACACACACACACACACACACACACACACACTTTTAGAGGAGAATACAAACCTTTGTCCTCTATCTCTGTTCCTCTGTATAGACTAAAGTGTTCACTTGTCCAGAAAGCTCACCCTCCTCACCTTCACTTTCTGGTACATTTAAATTGTCTTCAGGGCTCTGCATGGCTGCTACCTTCTAAGGAAGGCTTCACTCAATCTTTCTAGATGTAATTGCTGTGTGGTCCTCCTGCCCCTAATATTTTGCATTAGCTTATACATATTTCTGTACTGCTTTGTGTAGATATGTAATTTCTCTTACCAAACTGGAAGTTCTTTGTGTACAGAAAATTTCATTTTTGTCTGTCTCCCTAGGACCTGATAGATATCTAAAAGTGTGCATAGTAGGCACTTAATTGAATTGAATCTTTAAAAATCCCTTTTACTTCACAGAGCACTTTGGTTCACAAGTCTCTCAATTATTTATCATGGGATGTGTACTAGAGGTTTTTATTATTATTATTATTATTATTATGGTTCTGTCTTCTCCTAATAAACTAATAAGTTCCAGGAAGAGAGGGACTGTGTCTTATATAAACCTTTTTAATATCCTAGTAGTAATTCAATACTCTGCATACTGCCCATCATTCACTGATGTTTGTAATGTAAATGAATAAGTGGATAAATGAAGTAAGAATCTAGGCTGACTTTTTTTTTTCCATTGTAAAGAAAAAGGTGAAATTTCAAAGTGGTGAAAGCTGACAAAAAACAATTTGTATTTCTAGTTTCAAGACGATAAGATGAGCTGAATTATCTTGCAAATACTTCAATTCATCTATAGAGGGTGATAACAAAGACAGGGATAATATAGTGCCTTAAGATGTGCAAAGAGCTTTACAAAAGTTTGTTATCTCATTTGCACCTTATTGCAATTTTTTTATAAATGAGGAAACTGAGACTAAAGAGTGTTAAGTAGCCTCCCTAAAATCAGTTAAACTGAGAGTCCCTCAAGCAATATTTGGAATCAGGCATTTATTATTCCAAGTCCTGCATTCTAACCAATATGACACCCAGTTGTCTCTATTAACTTAGTCCATATTCAGGATAGTGAAGCTCTCATTCCCTTGGGCAGAGATTTTCTTTCTTTTATTTTTTAAGTTTCATTTTTTTTTCTTTTTAAATAATATTTTATTTTTCCAAATACATGTAATTTTCAACATTAATCTTTACAAAGCCTAGTGTTCCAAATTTTTCTCCCTCTCTCCCAATTCCCCCACTCCCCAAGACAGCAAACAATATGATATAGGTTAAACATGTGCAATTCTTTTGAACATATTTCCACATTCATCATCAAGAAAAATCAGATCAAAGGAGAAAAAAAAAAGAGAACCAAAATAAAAACAAGCAAGCAAACAACAACAACAAAAAATGGTGAAAATAATGTTTTGATCCACATTTTGATCCATCTCTGGATGAAGATGGCACTTTCTATTCCAAGGTTATTGGAAATGTCTTGAATTATCTCATTATTGAAAAGAATTAAGTCTATCACAGTTGATTATCACATAATCTTGTTGTTACTGTGCACAGTGTTCTCTTGGTTCTGCCTACTTTACTTAGCATCAGTTCATGCAAGTCTTTTTAGGCTTTTCTGAAATCAGCCTGCTCATCATTTCTTATAGAACAATATTTCATTAAATTCATATACTATAACTTTTTCAGCCATTCCCCAACTGAATATCAATTCAGTTTCTAATTCCTTGCAACAACAAAAAGGGCTGCTACAAACATTTTTGCACATGTGGATCCTTTTTCCTCTTTTATGATCTCTTTATGATACAGCCACAGTAGAGACACTCCTGGATCAAAGTATATGCACAGTGTGATAGCTCTTTGGGCATAGTTGCAAATTGTTCTCCAAAACAGTTGGATTATTTCCCACACAGCTCCACCAATAATGTATCAGTGTCCCAGTTTTTCTATATCCCCTCCAATTATTTATAATATCATTCTCTTTTCCTATCATCTTAATTAATTTGAGAAGTATGAAGTGGTATCTCAGAGTTATCTTAATTCACATTTCTCTAATTGAGTGATTTAGATCACTTTAAAAGTTTCATTTTTAAATAGGCTGAGACTTTCACAGATTAAATACCTAGCCCTAGTTATGTGAATCAAGTTAATAAGCATTTATTAAGCTCCTGCTATGTGTCAGGAACTACACTAAGTGTTGGAAACAAAGAAAGCAAAGAGCCTCCCTGCTCTATAGAAACTTACAGTATAATGGGGGGAGACAACATACAAATATCTACATAGAAACAACATAAATAGGATAATTTAGAGAGAATCTCAGGAGGAAGGAACTAGCATTAAGAGAACCTGGGAAAGGGTTCTGGTAGAAGGTAAGATTTTAACTGATACTTGAAGGAAGAAGGAGAAGCCAAGACACAGAGAGGAGGAGGGAGAGAATTCCAGGCATCAGGAACTAGTGTCACTCAGGAAATGCAGTTCCTTGTGCAAAGAAAAGTAAGGAAGCCAGTGTAAATAGATTGCAGGAAACATGAAAGGTTAGAAGTAGATAAGGGAGGGGGAAATAAAATATAAGAAGATTGGAAAAGTAGGAGGGGGTTTGGCTATGAATGGTTTTGAAAGCCAAAAAAATAGATTTTATACTTGATCCTGGATTGACAGAGAAACACTGGAGTATATTGAATAGGGAATAACATAGTCAGACTTGTACTTTAGGAAGATTAATTTTAAACCTGAGTAGAAAATTAACTAGAATGTGGAAGAAAATTAAGACAGGAAGGCCCAATAATTCAGGTATAAAGTGATGAGGGAGCATACCGAGGTGGTAGCAGTATCAAAGAAGAGTAGGAAGTATATATAAGAAACATTAAGAAGGTAAAAATCACAGGGTTTGGCAATAGATTAGAATTAGGGAATGAGAACGTGGAGTCAAGGATGACACGTAGGGATGATGATAGCATCTTCAACTATATAATAAGGAAGGTCGGAAGTATGCAGAACTTGAGGGATTGGGAAAAGGAGAGAAAAAGATAAGCTGCATGATCACTGGCTTTATTTCAGGTACCATCTTGGTTTTACTTCTGGCACTGGCCATAAATTCTAAAAAGGAATAAGTTTCTTCAGTGGGACAAAAATTCTTCCCATCTAAAGGTGGGGAGAAGGGGCAGAGAGGGGAAGGCAAACTTGAACTAATTGCTTTGCCTGTTGGGGTGACCTTTAGAAACAAGTTTGAACTTTTGTTAGCATGTTATCCGTATTTCAATCAGGAAGCATTTCAACCAGCTAATGTTTGCCAACCACAGGAACCAAATGTTCAGTTTTGCAGGCAGAGATTTTTGTGCTAATCTGACCTTCCAAGATATTTAAAGATTCAAAGGCCAGTATCCCCACCTGAGCTTTCAAATCCCATCTGAATGCCTTCAGCACCTCTTCTGCGGCCATCCATCTAAACAGCCCAACCTCTCCCCTCCCTCCAGCCTTAGAGAGGGTTAATATTGCCAGGAACAGAGCATGAAGCAGTGGAGAGAACTCTGAATGAGGAATCAAGAGACATGGGTTCTAGTCTCATGTTTCTAATGGCTGAGGGACCTCAGGTTAATGATTTCTATCTCTGAATTTCTAAGAATTTTCCAGCTCTAATATTTTATTGCTAAGAGAACTTCTTAAAATCATTAATTACCAAATACCTTATATCTTTGTCCCAAAAGTTTTTTTAAATACCTCATTTGCTATCTTATTACAATCAAAACAAGGAATGAGATAGATTTGGGCCCGTAAGGGGTCCAGTCTGTAAATACAAAATCAAGGGAGAATCTTACTTCATTCATCTGCCTCCTCCCCTTCCATCAAGAAAAGATTCAGGAGTAACTTCTAAGTGTACCATTCCTCTAAAATTTCTTCACAAGTTTCTACTGGGCCTATAATCCAAAGAGATTTTAAAGGAGAGAAAGGGACCCACATGTGCAAAAATGTTTGTGGCAGCCCTTTTTGTAGTGACAAGAAACTGGAAACTGAGTGGATGCCCATCAGTTGGAGAATGGCTTAATAAATTATGGTATATGAATGTTATGGAATATTATTGTTCTCTGAGAAACAACCAGCAGGATGATTTCAGAGAGACCCACATTAACTGATGGTAAGTGAAATGAGCAGAACCAGATCATCACATATGGCAACAACAAGATTATATGATGATCAATTCTGATGGGCATGATTCTCTTTAACAATGAGGTGACTCAAACCAGTTCCTATTGTTCAGTGTTGAAGAAAGCCAGAGAGAGGCCTGTGGGAACTGAGTATGGACCACAACATAGCATTTTAATGCTTTCTGTTGATTTTTGCTTGCATTTTTTTTCCTTCTTAGACTGTTTTTTCTCTTTCTATATCTGATATTTATTGTGCTGCAATATAACTGTATAGATATGTATACATATATTGGATCTATCATGTATTTTAACATGTTATTGGACTACTTGCCATCTAGGGGAAGGGATGGGGGAAAGGAGGGAAAAATTTGGAACAGAAAGTTTTGCAAAGGCCAATGTTGAAAAATTACTCATCTGTTCTATAAATAAAAAATTTTAATAAAAAAAATAAAATTTCTTCACTACCTAAAGAAATAACCACCACAGAACTCCAGACTTCAATAGAACTGTTATTTTGAACAAAGTAAGGGAGAAGAAAGAGCCTTCAAGGAAAAGCGAGTTCATAAAATACTGATTACTGCAGTAGGTATTTTGGTGTGATTAATAGCCATACTAGAAAGGTTCATTACAAGAAGATTTTTTTTTTCACTTTGTGATTTTTTTTCCCCTTTGGCCTTGCCCTTTCTAATGAAGATGCATTCCTCTTATCAGTCCACATTTCTTTTCTTTACACTATCTGTCTCAAAGCACTAGGTTTTTTTTTGGGGGGGGGCAGAGTGGTGGAAGGAGGAAGAGGGAAAGAGTGGAGTTAGCACTTTGACACAGAATTATCAGCTAGGAGGAAAACAAAAATTCATGGGGAATGTGGAGTTCAAAAGCTGTCTGCCCCTTCTTTTCTTTAGTGGAGGCCCTGGAGTTCTTGGTTTCCTAAAGGTACTAACTTTTACTTTCATTCAACAAACATCAGCCTTTCTGCTCCAGGGGGTAAGAGCTAAGAATAGGGAAAGTTGGAAAGGATGAGCTGGAATTATTTGGTCATTCCAGTCACTAAGGAGAATTGGGTGGGTGGTGACAAAGACTGGGGCATTGCTCTTAGGAATGTCGGGGGGGGGGTGCCAGAAAGCAAGAAAAGCTCTCTTTGATGTTTTCAGGATCCAAATTAATTTGGGCATTGTACAGGACAAAAAGCTGTGCTGCTTTATTAACAACCAGAGAGCTGTTCATTAAGGATTGTGAGAATCACCACTCCCATATCCAGGAAGCTTATTATTGGGGGGGGGGAGAGGAAGGTGACCTCCTTTTCACAAGCACTTGTTTGACAGTAGTGTGACTTCCTCCTAGGTAGTGAGCTGGGTATGCTGGCAGGTTCTGGGACCAGAAGCTTTGGCTTCAGGGTAAGGATGACACACTGATGTATATCATACTACAAAGTGAAGTTACTTCTTCATCTCATTTCTTTGCCAACAGAGAAATGTCATGTAAAGTGTAGTAATATGAGGGGCCAATGGTTGTAAAAATTACTGTAAAGAAAGCTAAAGGAGAAACTCTAAAGCTGGGGGAGGGAGGTTAGGCTGTTTAGATGGATGACAGCAGAAGTGACAAAGGAATCATGCAAGGTCCTTCAGAGAATCAAATTATAGAGGTTTTATATCTTGTCATGATCCCCCAATGCAGCCAGTATTAGCGATGTTTATAAACACCATTCTATCAGTTCAGACCTTATTCTATTCCTCCTGAGCTCCTGAATTGTGATTTTTGGGTTTTTTTTTGGGGGGGGGTGTTGTTTTTTGCCTCTCCTTCCTCCAATTCCATTCCTATTCCCCTTCTTCTCATCCTCTTTAGCACCTACTCTCTAGTTCTTCCCAAGTCTTGCATACTGCTCTGGGCATCTGCTGATAGAGTAAAAATTATCTCCTAAATTCATTCACATTCAAACGTTGTGACTAGATATGAACTTCTTCCAGGAGCCTTTTCATTAAGCAGCTAAAAACAAAACTAGCTTAGCCCTAGTGAATGAATCTCTACTTGTATT
>JAJPUD010016648.1:18150-33440 GCA_023553655.1 Myrmecobius fasciatus
ATGTGTGTGTTTCCTTATTCTCCTGGCTAAAAAATCATCATTTGCAACAAAGATTAAAAACGAAGGGGGGGAAGGGAGAATCCAGCAAAACCATTAAGACATTAACTGTCTCATTGCATATATCAAATTCCACATTCCAAGTTTCCCACCTCTGAAAGGAAAAGAGGTATGATTGCATGCACTCTTTTTGATAGATCACATTTAAATTGTTTGAGTTCTCTTTCCTCAAAGGTGCTAATCTAATAGGATCATAGTTAGAACTGACCTCAAAGGCCACTTAGTCCAACCTCATCATGTAAAAGCAGCAGCAGTAACCACAGGGAGGTTTAGTGATTTTTCCAAGTTCACAAAGATACTAAATGTCAAAGGTGGGAACTGAACCTAGCTTTCTTTTCCACTGTTCCACACCATCTCCTTCAGTTATCTTCCTATTATTTTTTCCCCTAGATGGCCAATTTATTAAGCTTGCCTAAGCACTTCTTTTTATCTCTCTCCAGAGAGAGGGAGAGACACACACACACACACATACATATATATGCATATACACACAAATGCAAAGCATACAAAGCACATATGTAAATGTAATTCTATCTGTGTACATGCACACATATGATACATTAAACCTGCATATATGTGCACATAACCGTATGTGCACATATATATTACATACAATATATTCAGAATGAGGTATGAATGCAAAAAAAGAGACTTCTGCAGGAGCAACACAGATAAGTTTGGGGATCTTCAAATAAGTCTTCTCTTGAGGGTCACAGCTGAAATGTGGGTAGGAAAAGCCTTCTGCTGACCTTCATCACCATCCTCTGTATGCATTCATTAAAGTGGGATATTGTGCAGATTTAGCTGTTCTTCCATCTGGAGGAGTTTTATAATGAAGGAAGAACTAACCACAGCACAGCAACTGTCTGTCAGGATGGAAGAGTCTGATGCAAACATAATATATCATTGAGAGGCTCTTGTTATCTGGGGGTCGGATTTTGTAACCCATGAGTGATTGATCATATTTTTCGTTGTTCTAATTTGGGATCAGGCAATTCTGGAGGCTTCTGGGCTTCAGTTTCTGGTCCCATTTTTTCTTACATGATAAATGCTATAGGGGCACTGGTGATGGTAGTGGTAGTAATGGGAGAGGCTGGGGAACCTGTTGGTGTTGACATTATTATTTGATTTTTCTTGAGCTAATTATAATATACACATACTTAAGTATCAAGATTGCTTAACAGAAATGCTTTATTTAAGCTGGGGGAAGGAAGGGCCTGTAGCTCTTCAAGCTGGTCTTTTTTTTATATGGCTGCTGTTGCTGTTTTTAAATCTAAACTGGGGGTGGGGGTGTGATGTGGTAAATTCTAAATGCTCAATTAGTTGTAAAGCCTTAGGAATTTGGAACATTTCCATTTCATCAATAAATTTTAGTTTTTGGAACTAGAAGATTGGGAAAATCGCCATTCATTAATTCAAAGAAAATTTTTTCAGTGCCTATAATTTCCCAAGAATTTTAAAGATGTATTTAGAAAGAAAAAAAGTGTATATATACATATATGTGCATATATGTATATATACATGCATATATACACATGTGTGTATATATGCATGTATATGTGTTTTGTGGAGATAGAGAGAGGGAAGGAGGAAGGAGAGAGAGAAAAGGAAGGAAAGAGAAGGAAGAAGGGAGAGAGAGGAAGGGAGGGAGAAGGGAAGTAGGGAGGGAGAGGAAAAAGGGAAGGAAAAAGGAGAGGAAGAGGGAGAGGGAGGGGTGGAGATAAGAATTATGCTACATCTTGGGAATATTTAGAAAAAAATTAAATAGTGCCTCTGCATCATATGACTTTACATTTTATTAAGGGAAAATATAGTCAAATAAAGTCCATAAAACCATAGGCAAAATAACTTCAGATAGAGAAAAAAGCAACCTTAACATCTGGAAGGATCAGGAAAAGTATCTTATAGGAGATGCTCTTGAACTAAGCTGTAAAAAGAGGTAGTTTCAAGGGAGAAGTGAAGAGGAAGAGCACAACAGGCATGTGGAACAATTTCAGCAAAGGCAGGAAGACCAGAGGTGGATAATCAAACTTCTGAAGAACAGCAGTTAGGCCAGATTCACTTGAACCTTGGTTCTAAGAGGGGCAATTATGAAAAATTCATTTTTGTTGTGGTTCTTTTTAAGTTGTATCAGACTCTTAATGACTATATTTGGGGTTTTCTTGGCAGAAATACAAGAGTGGTTTGTCCTTTCCTTCTCCAACTCATTTTACAGATGAGGAAACCAAGGTAAACAAGGTTAAATAATTTGTCTAGAGTGATACAGCTTGTAAGTATCTGAGGCCAAATTTGAATGTTTCCGACTCCAGGTCTCAACACTCTATATACTACATTACTGGTTTGCCTGGCTCTTTTGTGACATTACTCTAAGTTTCCAAGTTTCCAGAATGAGTTGTTCAGAAAGATATTACAGGATCATAGCTAATTTACTTAGTAGATACAGTGCCAGTTCTGGAGTCAGAAAGATCTAAGTTCAAATCTGGTCTTAGACACTTACTAAGTGTGTGAACTTGGAGAAATCTCTTAACCTCAACCTCAGTTTGCCTGATGAGGCAGCTAGATGGCTCAGTGGACAGTGTGCTGGGATTGGAGTCAGAGAGATATGAGTTCCAGTTTGGCTTTAGACACTTACCAGCTGTGTTATACTAGGCAAATTACTTAACTGATCCTGATTCAGTTTTTTTAATTGTAAAATGAAAAAATAGTGCCTACCTTGTAGGGCTATAAATCACTTAGCACAAGGGCCTGGCACACAATAGGCACTTAATTAATGCTCATTTCTTTCCTTCTTCACAGATGGAAGGAAAAGGGTTTTAAGATCATCTCCTATAGCTTCACACCTCTTATTTTTATAGATAATGTAGTGGTGATGAAGGACAAAAAGAAAGAAAAGAATGAAGAACACAAATTGGAAGACATTCTCTCCATGTTTAATGGGACATTTGGATCAACCCTTATTGGGCAATCACCTTCTTCTAACCATTACTAACTCATTTTCTTTATTCATTATTGTCCCTTATAGGCAGATCAGTGGAGGTAAGAATTAATATTTATTAATTACTAAAATGGTAGCATCTTTTTCATTATTTATAACACTGAGTCTCTACTGTAGTCTAACACTGTAGGCTATAAAATATTGTTTATTTAACAAACTGAAAAAGCTTTATTTATTATACATTTTGTGATCTTTTTCTATATCAAATCCCTTAATCTCCTTGGCTTAAATAAATAACATGGTTATAAGTTATATAACTGCATAGTTATTTATGTAAATATGGACATATATGCAATTATTGCATAAGCAATAATAAAAATGACAACTGTTTACATGAAAAATTATTTATATAACAAAGTTCATAGCCAACCTGAAACTTATATAGCAACTACTGATCTCAATTCTGAAAACACAGTCCCACCATTCTTTTTTTTCAGGATATGAATTTAAATCTCCCCTCTTGAATTCTTTTAAAGTTTCTTCATATGTAAGAGTTAAACTCAGTTCTCTCCAGAAAGAAGTTCTTTTGGTTCTTTTTCTCTGTACTCTTTTTAGTAATCATATCTAAAAGTCTATCCAGAAATATAGTTAAACTCAATACCTGTAGAAACTCTTCAGAATAACAAACTATCACTCTAAGACTCCATGGACTCATAATGGTTTAGAAACAAGTATCTAGGCTCTTTGTGGGAAAGGTTATTTAAACTTTTGTTACACAGACTAGCTTTTTTTTTTTTTTTTGAACTAGGTTTTCTCTCTCTCTCTTGAACTTTGCCTACACACACACTTTAATTTTTTTGGATGACTGTTAAATTTAATTTAGAAGAGGAAGAGGAGGAGGAGAAATGTTTGACTGAATCATAACGTAATTTAACAATAATCCAAAACATCTAAATACACACAGCCTCCAAGTCACAATCAAAGTCTTACCTTTTCTGTCAATTAAAGTCACAGGGAAAATATTTTCTTTTCTAGAATAAGAATCTGGAGAGATACCGTTCAGATATGCCAATGTGTGCATTATGCATTCACTCCCTTCCCTTTGCAAATGCATACTCTCATAGCAAGCTTCCATTTTTTGCCATATTGGCCTCCAAAACTGATAGCAATCATGTCAGAATACAACAGAAGAAAATCGGTTTCTGCCAAAATACCAAATGGTAGTTTTTTTTTTTTTTTCTTTCTTGAGACTGCTCTACTTCCACAGAGCAGGAAATGATCACTTCATATGGACATACTTATCTTTCCAGGTTTCCATTTTAAGGAGATTATGTCTCCATGGTAATCACTGCACATGCCCTTGTCTAACCAAATGGGTTTTGGAGATAATTCTATAAACACCAGATGGGAATAAATGATTCATTTCTGTTTGGGGGTCTGGAGCCCCCATTCTTCCTTAGTATCCTTCCCCCCTCATAGATTCTTTCTTTAGAAAATGGTAGTGTTTACAGAATTAGCTCTGAAACCCATTTGGTGGTTAGAGCTCTGACTCTGGAGTCAGGAGGCCCTGAGTTCAAATCCAGTTTCAGATACTTAATACTTACTAGCTCTGATTCTGATCAAGTCACTTAACCCCAACTGCCTGGCAAAAAAAAAAAAAAAAGAAAAAAAAAGAAAAGGTATGTTTCAACTTTAATATGCTAATTTTTCCTGTTATCATCTACCATTTTCTACTTTTCTTCCTCCCTTCCTTACTATCTTCACTACCTCTCATCTATAAAACACTTCTCATTTCATCTTCATACTTCTGGAATTCAATTGTGAAAAGTTAACAAGAACTCTACCCTATTTCATATCTTTTGCATAATACAAAGTTCCAGTGGACTATGTCCAGAATTAGTTTATAGAAGCCAGTCACTGAATTTAGACTCAGTCATGAGACCTAACTTCAAATCCTACCTTTGGGACTTCCTATTTATGTCACAAGACCTTGGGCACTTCTTTGTGACTCAATTTTCTCTTTAAGTGCAATAAAGGGCTTATACTAAATAATCTCAAAAATCTCTTCCAGTTCTAGATCTAAGCATATTCTAGAATGTTTCTAAATGAAAACTAAATAAAAAAATGGAAGGAAGGAAACAAGCATTTATTAAGCAGCTATTATATGCAGGGCAATATGCTAAATGCTTTATAAACACAATCTCATCTGAACCTCATAGCAACACCGGGAGGTAGATACTGTTACTATCCCCATGATTACTTCTCCTGAGGAGGTTCATTCTCTTCATTTTACAGATGAGGACACTGAGGCAATATAGATTAAGGATCCCACAGTTAATAAGTATCTGAGGATCAGATAATAGGTATCAGATTTGAATTTTGATCTACCTGACTCCATGCCTAATACTCTATCCACTGAGTCACCTAGTTGCCTAACAGTGTAGTGCAGAGAAGACTAGATTTAGCATGAGAAAGCTTTTGAAGTTCAGTTTTGCAACTTACTACATATATGACCGGGACCGGTACTTGTAAGTTATAGGCCAGCTGTTGATCTTTATTAGGGGATCTCTAAGCCAATAAAACCACGAGCCCAGACTTAAAACAATGACCTCAAAAAACCACGCAAAAATTTCTATTGCTCCTGGCTTGCCTCAGTCCCTCATGTTACAATATAAGCTCATTTCCTATTTATTCAGTCCTTTGCCGACTGCTTTACAATCTTACTTCTGTGTCCTTGTTCTCCCTTTAATTCAGGAGTTCTAAGATTAGATGGATCGTAGGGGGTCTGTGAACTTGCATGAGGAAAAATTACATCTTTATTTTCATAACCCACAAACTAAAATATCATTTCCTTCAATTACAGGTGTAGTCAACAAATACCTTCTTCTGAGAAGGGGTCCATCAACATGATCCAAACTTCCAAAGGGACCCATTTTACAAAAAAAGATTAAGAACCTCTACTTTAGCCCCTCAATAGTCAAAAGACAAGAAGCAGACAATCATTGAGGCCTAGAAGCCTGAGCAAAGTACCCCCTAAATTCCCCCTAAGTCCCTGTTCTTTCTATTGCTCCTGGAACAAGTGTTCTTAAACTGGAGTTCATAAACTTAGAAAAAAATTAAAATATGTCAATACAATTTCTTTCCTTTTAATAATCTTATATTTCGCTTTATGTATTTAGAATATCGTTCAGTGACATTCATTCATAGGTTTCACCAGACTTCCTAAGGGCTCAAAAAAGGTTAAGAACCTTTTCTCTAGAGGTTCAGTGTATCTATCCTCTTGGAAAACACAGTTTTATCATCTTTTATGGATTAAAAAAAGGAAATCACTGTGGAAGAGCAGGCTGGCTGACCCCTAACCTGTTCTTTGGGATAGGAACCGAAATTTTGATGGTTTGGGGGCTCCCTGGGCTTCCAAACCACCTACTGTTTTCCTCCTTGTCTCTCAGGCTGCTGACTTGTTAATGGCCCAAAGGGAGGACTACAGGCTGTCAGAAAAGGCCAAAGACAGCCCGGGGTCAGCCAGGTGCCTGCCACTTACAAGAAAACAATTTTCCATGCTTGAACTTTGCCTCCTGCTCCTGGTTTCTCCCCCTGAGGGGTGCGCTTCCTTTCTCTTTCATTAAAAAATGTGTTTGGGGGTGGGGTGTGAAGAAGCAGGAGAAGGAGAGAAGACTGCAAGGGTTTTATGGTCTGCAAGCAGGGGGCTCTCCCTGAACTGAATCAAACTGATCCCCAGAAACCCCTAGGTTAATAATTCTTAATGAAGGAGTTCTGTAAAATTGCCATTCCTTCTGATTTCAGCAGGAAATTCCTGTTTGGTCCCTAAATGTGCAGGTCCTTAAAATGGCCTTTAATTATTTTTTTTTATATTCCCTTTCAAGACTTTCACTATTTACCTCCTTCTTTTCCTCATCCCTTCCCAAGTAGGTGAGATGAGATGTGCTTGGGGAGCCAGATTCAGACACAGGATAACTGTTTAGTAATGAATCAGATTTCTCATGGCCAACAGCACATACTGGGCTGCCCCTTAGAAGACAAAGGGTAAAATTCAGTCAATCAAGGTCCAAAGGCCTGGGCAAGACCACAATACCTGGATTTCTCTGTGTTAGCTAATCATTCTCAAATTTTTCCAGCTTTCCCTATTTCTTCTATTAGCACTGCACTGTGTAATGTGTATTTTGAAGGAACAAGTTTTTCCCTCAATTTTTCTCTCAGTTAAAGTCTGATCCTTAGTACCCCTAGCTCTCTGTCATTCCTACTCTACCAGGCAGAGGCTGACAGGAGTTTCTAATATGGAATACCACAACAGGGACATGTGGGGGCATAGAAGAAGAGTATATTTTCAGGTCAAAGAGGAACTGGCTGCCCTTCTGGTAGTGAGGTCCAACCTATAAGCCAGAAGGTTAGAGACAGGAATAGGCTGATGATGAAAGTACAGAGCAAGACCTAGGAATCAAATCAACAAACATTTACTAAGCATTTACTATGTGCCAGGTACTGTGCTAAGCACTGGCCACATAAATAAATAAATAAAAAGAAGAACAATTTCTGCACTCAATGTTCTTACATTCTAATGAGAAAAAAACACAAAAGAGGAAGATAAAAAGGAGATTGGGACTTGGGAGCTGTATGGAAAATGGAAGCTAGCTGGTTTGAGCCTTTCCTCAAAATGGAAGCAATGGGAGAAAGAAGGCAGAAAGAAGGTAGCCAAAGCAAGAAAGGTTTGGGGGATAATTCTGGAAAAAAAAAAAACCAGGAAAGAAACATTGCCAAAAATCTCTTCCATTGAAGATGGGGCTGTGGAAGTATGGATCAAGAATTAGGTTTCTAAAGCAGAGTCAGTGGGTAGAAGCCAAACTATTTTTTAAATTCAAGTTTTATTGATGTCTATTATTTTTACATTATTGTAATTCCTATAATGATACCCACCCCGCCTCCATCCCAACTTTGATCCAGTGAGTCTTGGAGGCAATTTCTATTGCCCATTTAGGATACAAAACACATTTTTTATTTTCTGGGCTGCTGTTCCCCTAGAGTTTGCCAAGACTATGGAATTAGGTAAAATTCCCCTTGAGATTAGTTTTAATCAGTTCATATAACAGGAGGGCCTCAGTTCACACTCTGTAGGGAGCCTTCTACATTCCTGATGAGCAGAGTTTTGAATATCTCTCTGGCGCCACAGTCTAGGACAATGCCCGCTCCATCTACCTCCTAGCCCACTTTGGCTGGGAATGTCACTTGCCACAGTTACATTGGCAAATGAATCATCCTTCCATGACTTTCACAAGAGTGCCCATAAAGGGCTATTATTAAGTATGATGTCTCAAGGAGAGAGAACTCATTCTTCCCTTACTGATCCCCATGCTTCCCTAAAAACTACATCAAAAGGAGAAATCATAAAATCCAATCAAGACATATGGTTCGCCTAATCTGTCTAAAAAACTCTCCTGGTCATTGAGCAACAGGCCAGATGAGTGATAGAGTTCTGTATCTTGACCCACTAAGTCAGGAAGGCCTAGTTTCAAATCCTGCCACAGCACTATGTGACCCTGGACAAATCCCATCTATAAAATGAAGGGGTTGAACTCAATTGCATCTAAGATTTTTCCTACAAACTTTAAATCTATATTCTTACATATTTATTTCCCTATAATCAACCAGAGATAGTAGGGGTGGCAAGTACAATATTCCTATGGTGCTGTTACCAAAGACAGAATTCTTATGGCTAAAGAACAGGTATCAGCTAAGTCCAAGCTACCAAAGAACACTGGCAAATTGTATTCCTGTTTACAAGCATATTTCCAAAGACCATTACTTGTTTATGTAAAGCTTTCTGCCTGAAGGTCCTTAATGAAATGAAAACATTTGTAAATTCCACAATTATGTCCTGATTAAAAATATTGCATTTTTTTAAAATAGTAGGAAACCACCCTCAATGCAATACCTCAATTTATTAAAGGCAACTAGTATTAAGGCAGAATGCTTTACTTAAATAAGCAAATACTTGCCTTTGGGAAAACAAGTATAAACAAAACTCTCTAATGCATGTATCATGTCATTTGTACAGTATATTTATCTGTGTTGGCATCTTAACCTTCTGCTAGACTGTATGATCTACCAGCACCAGAGCTATGCTACAACTAAGTTTTCTACTCTACCCAGTCCTTATCATCTTACTCTGTAGACAGAAAAACACAAGCTCAAAATTGTTGCTAATATTTACAGGTATTAACTAGCATTTGGTTTTTGTCTAACATTCATTTCTGCTCATATATGCTACTATTCTATATCTAATTTGTGGCTATAAAATGTTACATAGATTACAGTTAGGGACCAAAGGTAAAATGGGAACAGCTTAGCAAATCAATTTAATAGTAGGAAAAACATACCTAAAGCTTCCACCAGAAAGGTGAATGCTTATAAAGTCTTACAAAAGCAGGGAAATCACAATCCTGGTTGTTTTGTCATTCCAAGTAAACATACTATTACCCTGGGGTCTAAGCCATTTAAACTAACATAGTATTTTTGTGTCCAATCTTTTCAGTTGTGCCCAACTCTTTCTGATCCCATTTGGGGTTTTCTTGGCAAAGATACTGGAATGGTTCGTTCTTTTCTTCTCCAACTCATTTTTACAGATGAGGGAAGAAGGCAAAAAAAGGGTTAAGTGACTTGCTAGTTACCTAGTTAGCAAGTGTCTGAAGCTGAATTTGAACTCACAAAGAAAGATGAGTCTTTCAGAATCAGGAAGTGTTGAGTTCAAATGTGACCTCAGACAACTGGGCAAATTACTTAACTCCTAATTATCTCAACTATAAACTGAGAACAAGAGTAGTACCTATCTCCAAAGGATCAAATGAGAAAATAATTATGAGATAATAATTAGCACATAATAGGCACTTATTATTTATTATCTGTTTCCTTCCTTCTAGTCAAAGGGATGCTGCTGTTTTCTATATAGGCTGCATGCCTTTTCCCAATTGGTCTTCCATGTCTGGAATGTATTCTTTCCTCAACTATGCTTCTTGAAATTCCATATTTCCTTTTAAGAACAGTTCAGGTATCACATTCCTCATAAGGATCTGCTGATTCCCCCTTATTATTATCATTCTTTCCCTCTTGCAATTACTTTGCATTATTTTATAGGTACTTTATTTAGATTTCCTTCCTTTTGTACTTGTTGCTTCCTCTCAGGAGAATGTAAGTTCCTTGAGAACAAGCATTATTTCATATTTTGTCCAAGAGCCCAATGACTAGCATTGTATCTTAAATCACAGCCAGCAATTAAATTGTCTGTTGAATTGAATTAAATCAAGCCCTTCTCATGTTATAGAGAAGGAAATTGAAATCTGAAATGGCCAAGAATGAAACACGTTTCAACTAGTGGGGTAGCCACCTCCAAACTATCAACAATATCATTTTCAAATTCAAAGAACAAGGATAGCTATCTCTGCTCAGGAGTGTATGAACAAAATTATTACACATATCAGTCCAGGTATATGTATACCAGTCAAAACATGTTGAGAAAAAAAGGAAAGGAGAAAGAAAAAGAAAAAATGTTACCATCAATAACTGGGGTAGAATGTCTAGCCAAAGGCAATTGGTGTTGAATGCCACAAAATGTCTTAGTTAAACTTAATGCAACCCTGAACTGATGAGATTTCTTGTTGAGCTTTATCCATGGCAAACCAGCAAACAGGAAATTGTCCTTGTGATCTCCTGGTCTTCAAAGTGGTAGCCTCTTTAGTCTGGTTGTCAGTTCAAAGTTTAATTAGCCATCTCTATGCACTCAATCTGGGCTCAGCAGGGAAGACAAAACACTGTCAGGTCTGATTCAAACATCACAGGCCCCTGGGAAACACAAAGCAATTCTTAGTTTCCCATTTCCCATTCCCATTTCCATTTCCACTGAGGGAGCCTGGCCTGCTTCAGGAATTTCTCCTGTAAATACCCCCTATTTTTTCTTTGGTCTAAACAACTTTGGAGAAAGTCCTGGGGGTCTGTTGGTCTGCCTACCAACTAAAACTCAATCTTTGGGAAGAGTTGTTTAAAGTACCCACAAAATGATAATCTCCCTAAGTAACTCAATTCTCCAGGTTCAACAACTTGCTATTTTCTTCCCATTTCCAGGGACCCTCTGCGCTTTCTCAGAAAGAACCAATCAACTCATAATCCTACTTTGTTTTTCCTCTTCTGCCAAAGTGGTTATTCTTGGATTCAAGATCTGCTACTGCTAAGATGATTTGCAAACTTAGTCCTCCATCAGTTTAGAGAATATGAGAAAAATGGGGACAAACTTCTTTATGGAGTCAAGCACTAGTTTTAAAGCCTGTGAGCAACTTTATATTTCTGCAGTCAGTTGCCTTTATGATATCGGACTAAAGCACAGTAAATAAAATGCTAACCATTTCTGATAGTCAATTCTACTGAAATGTGTGTTTATTCTTGCTTCAAATAACATAACTTTAAAAGGTCCATCTATCCCTTTGTTTTCTAATCTTTCAGAGATAGCACACACAACTTGAAAGATTTCTAATTGTCCAGATCTAACCAAATCCCTAAAATCCAGGACACTTCCTTGGCTACCTTGTTTAAAGAGTGATTATGGAAATTAATGAAAGGGAAGCAAAAAAAGAGGATTGCTGCTCAACATCAGGGTTGCCCGTTGCTAATAGCAAAACCAAACTTAATACTTTCATGGTTTTCTTCAGTTCAGCAAGACCAGCCACAATCACAAAGTGACAGGCTGTGCAGTGAGATCTTGGCCCTAACTCCTGCCATTCAGTATCTAGTTTTCCTGAAATAATTGGAATTCTTTTGAGGAGGTGATGTTATGGTCTCATTAATAGTCTTTGAGCTCATGGCTATTCTTCTTATAATGCAGAGAAATTAATTATTAAAGCCTGGCTATTTTACAATGTGTTCCAAGTCACAAGCGAAAATGTCACAGCAAGATTGACAGAAAGTCCTGTCATTTCTCATCAGTGTTCTGACAGATCATTTTAAATGGCAGGGGACAAATCTAGCTGACTCATCTATGGCCAGAGGCCCAGGAGGCAGATATATATTTTATCCTTCTGAAAGTATTTTTGGAGGGTAAGGTTTCTATTACTTTCTTCTTACATGCTCAAGCAACTTAATGTTTTTTTAAAAAATAAAACAAACAAAAACAGGGCTCCTGAGTAATTAGCATGTCCAATAAAGTGCATTAAGGCTTTCTCCAAACTGTATTTTCTCTTATGGCCACAAGGTGTCCTTTGAAAACTCCAAGTTCAGCTGATGTAACCATTATGGAGAGCACTATGGAACTATGCCCAAAGGGCTATCAAACTGTGCATACCTTTTGATACAGCAGTGTCTCTACCGGCCTTGTATCCCAAACAGATCATAAAAAAGGGAAAAGGTCCCACATGTGCAAGAATGTTTACAACAGCTCTTTTTGTAGTGGCAAGGAACTGGAAACAGTGGATGCCCATCATTTGGGGAATGGATGAATAAGTTATGGTATATGAATGTTATGGAATATTATTGTTCTATAAGAAATGACCAGCAGGACGATTTCAGAGAGGCCTGGAGAGACTTGCATGAACTGATGCTGAGTGAAGTGAGTAGAACCAAGAGAACACTGTTCACAGCAACAACAAAATTATGTGACAATCAATTCTGATGGATGTGGCTCTTTTCAACAATGAGGTGATTTAGGCCGATTCCAATAGACTTGTGAGGGAGACAGCCATCTGCATCCAGAGAGAGGACTGTGAGAACTGGCTGTAGATTATATCTTATTTTCACCTTTTTTGTTGTTTACTTGCTTTTTGTTTTCTTTTTCATTTTTCTCTTTTTGTTCTGATTTTTCTTGTGCAGCATAATTGTGGAAATATATATAAAAGAATAGCAAATGTTTAATATATATTGGATTGCTTACTCTCTGGGATGGGGGTGGAGGAAAGGGAAGGAGAAAAATTCGGAACACAAGGTTTTGCAAGGGTGAATGTTGAAAACTATCTGTGCAGGGCAGCTAGTTGGTATAGTGGATAGAGCACCAGTCCTCAAGTCAGGAGGACCTAAGTTCAAATCTAACCTTAGACACTTGCCACTTCCTGACTACATGACCCTGAGCAAGTCACAACCCCAAATGCCTCAGCAGAAGCAAAAAACAAAAACTTTCTTTGCATATATTTTGAAAATAAAAGGCTATTATTAAAAACAACAACAACAACTCCCAGTTCAGAACTATTTCCCCTCTTCGTCCAGACCAAGAATTTAGAGTATTAGAATCAGAGTGTTTTATATTGAGAAGGGACTTTAGACATCCTAAGATCCTAAATAAAGAACTAGAAGGAGCATTACAGATCACCCAGTAGGAGATTCTCATTTTGCAATTAAGGAAAGTTGAGTTCCAGAAGGCTTAAATGCTTTGCTCAAGAATACTGCTAGAAATGGATTTGAAATCAGACCCTCCTGGCTCAACATCTTGCCTAATTTCCATTGTACTATAAAGTATCCCTAATCCAACCATGTCATGTAACAAAGGATTAGGTGCCCAAGGAGGGCCAAAGGAACCAAAGATACTAGAATTTAAAGAGGTGAATGACTTACCCAATATCCCACAGTGAATTAAGTCTTGGAGGCACAATTATAACTCAGGAACTCATTCCTAGATTGTTTATTTCTCCAGCATTATATTATTCACAAAACTTCCAAGAGGAAAAAAATAGTATGAACTTCAAAAGGGGATTGTAAAAACAAGGATATTTTCTTGAATTTTTTTCAAGTAAACTTCTTTTGGCTACTATTAAGAAGAAACTGGTAGAAATTATGCAGGGACACCCTAGAATCTTTCTCTTTTTTCTCTGAAAGCAAAAGCAGCATATCTCTAATGTAATGTATTATTTCCCCTTGGTAACTGTATTTCCAATGATAACAGTGTTACACCAGCCTAGCAGAGAATTGTGAATTATGTATTTTTAAAAAATCTATGTCCCCTGTCACAATGTCTACTGTATAGAAATGTCTATACTCATACTAAAACTTTTAGGTATGTAGTCTTTGAACACTGAGGTTCTCTGAGATAGTGCCATGTAAATTTGATGGCAGATTGCTTCTCAAGAAGAAAAATCTCTATCTTAAAAAAATGTGTGTGTGTGTGTATGTGTGTGTGTGTGTGTGTGTGTGTACCTTCATGTATATGGATACCTTTGAGGCTGAAATAAAAGAGATGTCATTGTTTATTAGGGGTCACTGCTCTCTTCTAGGTTCCCTCTCATCAATCTGACTATTTCTCAGCTTTCTCTGCCATATCATATAATTCATATCCTTTTCCCTTAGAATGTAGGTTTCCCAAGGTTCTGACCATCTCTTTTCTTCATTCTAGATGGCCTTTCAATGATCTGATCTCCTTTAATAGATCAAATTAACATCTTTATGCTGATGACTCTCCCATCTATTTACCCAGTACTAACCTTTTTCTTGAACTCCAATCCTACATTACCCATTGGGCATTTCCATCAGCATTCCAAATTCTTAATGTCCAAAACAGAACCTGCTATCTTCTCCTGAAGCCCTGCTCTTCCTCCAAACTTTCTGTTTCCCTCAAGGGCACTGCTATTCTTTCAGTTTTGCCAACTGGGACCCACCCTTGATTCTACAGTCTGCTCTCACCATAGTCAACATTTGCCAAATTTTGTTGATTCCCTACAGTATTTTTTGTGTTAGTCCTTTCTACTGTCACTGCCATTATCATAATTCAGATTTTTATCACCTCTAACCTGGAATCAACAAGCAATTATTAATCACCTACTTTGTTTCAGTACTGTTCTAAGTGTTGAGCATAAAATATCAAAAAGGAAACAATTTTCAAGAATATTTATTGTAGTGGGGCATATATGCATATATAGGAAAATATTAAGAGAATTACTGCAAGCAAACATAAAGCTACTAATTTACTAATTAGTTTTTATTTACTAATTTTTTTAACTAAATTTTATTTATTAATTAATAGTTTGGGAGGGAGAATACTAGCAGTTGGAGTAATCAGGAAAAGTTTCTTGTATAAGGTAGTGGTTGAGTCTTGAAGGGAGAGAAGGATTCTATGAGAGATCATTAAGTCAGGAGTATAGTTTAGGCTGCTGAGGATAAAATGGGGGAGGGCACAATGGCCAGAACAAAGACATAAAGATGGGAAATAATGTTGTGTGTGAGAAAGAAAGAGAAAGCCAATTTGGCTGGAATATAGTACAGAGGAGGGAGAGTAATAAACAATAAGATCATTTAAATAACTATCAATTTTTTTTCAATT